>JACSOB010000204.1:0-38776 GCA_019677175.1 Bombus sylvicola | reverse complement strand
TGAATCTGCAAATCTGCAATAACGCTGTATTTGACAGGGCCCAGAGATAACATCGCGCTGTGGAGGATAGATAGAAGATTTTTCTTTTGCCATGTCGCGTAGCCGGATGCGGCCTGACCTTCCCCATCTGTTCTTTAAGCCGGTTCGCATACACCGTGTTGGCTTGCTGCTTAGTTGCACTGAAAAGTTCCGCCGGCAATCGTATGTCGGTGCCGTAGATCATTTCGGCGGGCATTTGCTTTTAAGTCCTCTTTTACCGCGGTTCGGATGCCTAACAATACTATTGGCAAAATCTCAACCCAGTTGCTCTTGCCGTGGCACTTTATCGCCGCTTTTAACTGTCTGTTTAGCTGCTCTACGATCCCTTTGGCCGCGGGATGATAGGCGGTCGTGCGTAAATGTTTGGCGCCGAGCAACTGGCACAACTCTTCGAACAACAAATTGGCGTCCTTGGTCGGTCGTGATTCTTAATGGTACGCCAAAACGTACTATCCAAGTATTAAGGAGGGCCAAAGCAACGGTTGCCGCTTCGATGTCGACAATGGGAATAGCTTCGGGCCAACGCTTGAAACGATCGATACACGTTAGGCAATATCGATACCCTTGTGAATATGTGAATATGACGATAATGTCTAAGTGTATATGCTCGAACCGGCACGCTACCGTTTTGAACGTTCCGACCTGCGAGGATACGTGCCTGGTGACCTTGCAGCGTTGACATGGTATACACCGTCGTGTTCAATTTCGACAATCTTTATTAATGGGCGGCCAGACGAAACGTGTTGTCACCAGTTTCTGCGTAGCACGTATTCCGGGATGGGAAAGACCATGCAACGACTGAAATACAGCGCGACGCAACGGCTCCGGTACATACGGTCGCGGGGTTTCGTTCGTAAGATCACAATAAATTCCGACGTCCTGTTCGGGAAATCGTATTTTTTTTCAATTTCAGCGCGCTAGAGCCTGACTTAATAATTTGACGTAGCTCTGCATCATCCGCTTGCGCTGCTGCTAACGTTTGCGTGGTCGACGGATTTCCCGATCGCTTCTATTCGTGATAAGGTATCGGCTACCGTGTTATCAATTCCCTTAATAGGTCGGATCTTTGCCGTAAATTGTCCTACATAGTCGAGCTGACGGAATTATCTTTGCGAACATTTGTCAGGATTTTGCTCAAACGTATATATCAGGGGGATTATGATCCGTGTAAATCGCGAAATCTCTCCCTTCAACAGCGTTTATCAATTGCTTTACCGCCGTGTACATCGCGAGTAATTCACGGTCGTACGCGCTGTACTTTCGTTGCGCGAGGGATAAAGATTTCGTCATGAAACCTAAAGGCTGCCAGGTATTATTGACGCGTTGTTGGAGTACCGCTCCTATTGCGTAATCGGAAGCATCTGGACTGGACGCGGTCGCTAGGAAAACGCGTCAGCGAGAGGCGTAAATTCTCGCTACGATTCGGTTAATCGACGCCGCGAAATAGTCGTTCCCCTGTTTCGGTTAAGATAACAGAGGTGGTTAATTGAATGTAACACGGTATAGTAAGTTATATCACAGTTTATTCTCACAACTTGTAAATGAAACAGTTACGCTGGTGCGTATATATATATGAATGAGTGACTGATCTACGGGTGTATCCCCGGTCAAAGGATGTTGACTGTTCGACGGATGGAAAATCAGTTATGTTCGGAGACGATGCCGTGGCGGAGGAAAACTAAGGATGGGTGTGTCTAGTGCACGGAATCATCGGATTTGTCGGTGACGATTTTGGCTAAGAGAGTGAGGGAAATAGACTTCGTTGTTAATTGGTTAAATGAAGGACTAGGAAGGGTCGTAGCCGCCCTTGAGAGAAAGTGGCTAGTGGGAGGAAAGTTGCATCATACGTGAGAAAAACTAACTTTCCCTTGTCAAGCCGTAGTAGACAATAGTCTTTAGAAATGGTACGGAAAACAGATGTTTGTTCGGTTTGAAGGACCTCGACTAGGAAATTCCTGAGATTTATGGCGGATACTTGAGAATATTGAGGGAACGCAGTAAGTATCCGAAGACATCTGGTTTACCATCTTGCCTGCGGTGTGTGTCCTGGTCTAGGTAGTGTTACGCGACGTAACATACTCCCCCCCGTTGAGAGGGTACCGATCAAAAGTTCTGTAAAGGTAAAATTAATTTGAGCTGTCGCCCAAGTCCTTGTCGATTGTTGGGTATTCGTATGCCGCTGGATCGGGTTGGCTCGGTAGTGTGATGAGCCGCTTGCACCTTGGTCCAGGTTGCTCTTTGCCGTATGAACGGCAACCGTCCGATAATGCTGTCGTCCTCAGGGTGAACTTGGCGATGCGGCCGAAGGCACGTTGCCTTGAGGGCACGTTGTCTCCCTCGTAGTCTAGGTCGCCGCCTTCCTCATCGTTGCCGAGCGATTTCCAGTTGAAGTTCACGACCCAGGAAGTATCGTGAACCAGCTCGGCCCATGAAGTATCGTGGAGCACCTCGGTCCTGGAGGTGTCGTACATCTCGCCAATTTCACAAAGGCACGTGAAGCCGCATGTAGATGCGTTGTGGAGGCGTGGAGGAGGTCTATGGTTGATTGGGGGACAGGGCTGCCCCGCGCTGACCCATCCGTATCGCGCCTTCTTGATGATGCCTTGTGGTTGGACCGGCGTGGTCCAATTATCGGCTAAAGACAAAATCGGGGACGTCTTACCTTCCGTTTTGATTAGTTTCCGGATCTGTAGTGGGAAGATTTTGCATCTCGGTCCAAGATGCTCGTCTCCGAATGAGTTGTTATCGTCAGTAGCTGCCGTAGCTGCCAGGGGGACAGTGATGGCCATGCCTAAGGGTTGTTGCGTTGAAAGCGTGTTGTCCATCTGGTAGTCTGGATCATCGTCGTCCTCGTTTTTTCCAAGACATTTCCAGTTGAAATTCACGACCCAGGAAGTGTCGTGGATCTTGCTTCTGGAGGTGTCGTTAAACACCTCGGCCCAGGAAGTGTCGTTGAAGGGAACGTCGGTGGTGCTTGGTGAAGATTCATCAAACACGGTGCGGAGTTTTGAGGTTTGGATCTTATCCCTGATTGAGCCGTGATGTGGCACGTAGTAGCTGTTGTCTGAGGGATGATCTGTCTTGGAAATGTGAACGATGTCTGCAGTGGATTGGGAGAGTGGTCTCCCCCCGATGCCCTGCCCGATTCGCATTCTCTTGATCATGATTCTTGGTAGAGAAGAAGCGTTGGGCGTCGTAATTGGGACTTGTCTTGCCATTGGAGAGTGTAGTAGCGTCGTTGCAGCCAAGGGTGACTTCAGGGAGAAGTCGATGCCGTTTGAGTGATTAGTCATGATGGTAACAATGCGGAAATTATTCCGAGTAGGGCCAATTGCAGGCGTAGCACATCTCTGAGGTGGCGAAGGAGGAGTCTTCGAGTTACGTCTCGGAGAGTGATTGTCCGATGCAGTGTTTCTAATCTCGGGTGGTGCAGATGACGTGATGTAAGAGAGATGATTGAACGTCGATACGTTGTGTTGGACGTTCATCGTGGAAGTATTGCCCGAAGAAAATCTGCCCCTGGACGGTTTGATCATGGTGGATTTCGAAGCCTTCACAGTAGGTTTAGACTCAACGTTGACCTTGCTGTCCTGGATGGGACTCAACCCGTTGCTATCTAGGTTGTGAACTGCGGTTAAAGAATCATGAACGTTCTGTAACAGATTAGGGGAGATTAGTTTCTGGAAACGATTTGTCGCCTGGTGAGACCTTCTCTTTCTTCAGGTCCAAGGCTCGTTGAAGGTTGTCACCTTCAAGGTGGTTTGTGTCTTTGGGTAAGACGGTCGAAATAATGCGTACGCGAACTTGGTTGTCGTCAAGTCGCGAGTAGGTGTCGAGCTGCGGGTGTCATGCAATGAGTTGCGCGTCACTCGCGACGAGATCGGCGGTAAATTTAATATGATATTATCCGTCGGAAGAGAATGAACTTTGTTGCTCTTTAAATCATTATTGCTTCCCTGGACACTGATAGACGTGTTGCTGCTGCATTCCGGTGGCTGTGAATTCGCCATGGTAGGTACTTTATCCGTGGACCCTTGTGGCAATGGAGAAAGTGGCGTCTTCGCGTTATGTCCAGGAACATGATTCTCCGATATGATACTCCTGCTCTCATGTGATACAGGCGGTGTGGTATCAGACAGACTGAACGTTGAAATGCTGATCGAGGAAGAAATGCTACTAGATGATGCGATCATCGTGGATTTCGAAACCTTTGCTGTAGGTTTTAATTTGAAATCGACTCTGTTGTTCTGGACGGGGCTCAGTTCCTTCCGGTCCAGAAGATCGTGAGAGGTTGTCCTCAACGTGTTGAGTGTTCCGATTGGGACCGAACATTTCCGTTGGTTGAGGTTTAAAAGAATTGGCGAGTTTCTCGGTGATGAAGTTCATGCTAGCGCCGGTGTCTAGCAGGGCTCTACAACGGAATGGTTGACTTTTTATTGTTCAGGATGTTAACCTGCGCTGTGACTAACAAACCGTGTTGTAGTGGTCCGGAAGGAAGCGAGGTCAATGAGTCTGTTTTCGGTGGTTCGGTCCCTAACAAAGTCGTCTGGTGACGTCATGGTTTCCCTTGTCGTTTAGGACTGGGTGATGTATTTGATCCCGATGCCGTCGTTCACGATAACCGAGATTCGCGTTTCGGGGATGTTCGCGGAGACGGTCGGGGAGGCGTTCGGGGAGACGATCGGGGAGACGATCGGGGAGACGATCGGGGAGACGCAGATGCGCGTGGATGCGTGGATCGTCTCGAACGATGTGACGAGCGCGGATTCGGTGAACTTGGCGAAGATCGACCGTTGGATGATCGGTCGCTCGACGATCGCCCGCTCGACGATCGCCCGCTCGACGATCGCCCGCTCGACGATCGACCGCTCGATGTTCGACTTAGCGCTGATCTTGATTTGTTGTGAATATGACCTTGATGAAGGTATGTATGGTGTCGCTGCCTGCAGACGCGACATGAACCGGCGGAGCATTGTTTAAGAGCGTGTCCCTTGCCTAAACAATTGGTACATCGCGAGGCTCTCTTGGCGATTTCGAGGCGTTTTTGGGCGATTTCGCTTTGAAGACATCACAATTCCATAATTCGTGTTGTCCTTGGCAGCTCGGACACCCCAACGTATTATGTGTAGTTGTGAATGCGTAGCTTCGCGGCGCGTTCGGTCGCCGACGGTTGTGTTGATCGGACGCCCCTTTCGTCGCGGTGGATGCTGAACTTGTTCGGTCGCCGTTCGTCCGTGTTTGTAAGAAGTCTACCAAGTGCGTATATGACGGCATTTTCTTGTCCGGTAACGTGCATTTGCCATTTGCGAATGATGGCTGGGGGTAGCTTCGATGTAAATAATTTGATAAGAACGGCGTTTGAAGTGATTGGTTCACCGAGGTTCTCCATCGCTTGGAGATTTATCTTGACCGTCTCGAGAAAATCATCTATGGCTTCGGGTGTCTCCGTAGTTATTTTCGGATAGTCGAACATCAAGTCCAGGTGGCGCATGCAGAGTTGACGGTGGCAGTCGAATTTTTCTTTAAGAATGTCAACGGCGATTGAATAATTTGACTCGGTGATGGCTAACGATTGTATACTTCGCGCGGCTTTCCCAGTCAAGGCTGATCGGAGATGATAGAATTTTTGGACTGGTGTTAATTGCTTATTTTCATCTATCGTTGACAAGAAGGAATCGTAAAATGCCTGCCAATCCTCGAGTGTGCCATCAAATGTAGGTATCCGAATCTCCGGTAGTTTAAGCGAAGCCGACTCGCGACCGGCGGCTGATTCGTCGTTTGTCGATTGTGACGGCGTATTTAGTCGTAGGTTGCTCAATTGAGTAATTAATCGGAGTTCTAATTTCTCGTACTCGTCGGCTATTTCAAAGCCGCGCGCGTCTCCCTCCTCATCTATGCTTACAAGCTCGTTTTGAATGTCGCGGAATTCCGTCTCATAGGTTTTCAGACGATCTTTGATTTGAATTAGCTCGTACTCTCGCGGACAACCGGATTGTTCGATTTCGTCCAGTTTTTTTGATAAGCGTGTAAAGTGGCCGGTACAGTAGCCCCGGCGTCGGCGCAAGGCGGCAAGTTCGTTTCCGGTTGCCATTATTTGTTATATAATTGAGAATGAAGTGGTTACAACTTACTTCTGTTGACGATTGTCCAATAGCGGCAGGAGGCTGCGTGGTTGCGTTTCAACCACCGAATTATACCTCTTCAAAGGTGACGGCCCTTGACGTTACTGACCTCGCTGGGGTGGTAACGCTTCCGCTGCTGGTTATCTTGGATTCACGTGGCACTGTATCGTAGTGGGTGTCACTGGCGTGCACTTTTCACTTGACACTGAATCCGGCTCGAGAGGACCAAATGTTACGACCGTTCGCGGAGAGACGCGGTCGCTAGGAAAACGCGTCAGCGAGAGGCGTAAATTCTCGCTACGATTCGGTTAATCGACGCCGCGAAATAGTCGTTCCCCTGTTTCGGTTAAGATAACAGAGGTGGTTAATTGAATGTAACACGGTATAGTAAGTTATATCACAGTTTATTCTCACAACTTGTAAATGAAACAGTTACGCTGGTGCGTATATATATATGAATGAGTGACTGATCTACGGGTGTATCCCCGGTCAAAGGATGTTGACTGTTCGACGGATGGAAAATCAGTTATGTTCGGAGACGATGCCGTGGCGGAGGAAAACTAAGGATGGGTGTGTCTAGTGCACGGAATCATCGGATTTGTCGGTGACGATTTTGGCTAAGAGAGTGAGGGAAATAGACTTCGTTGTTAATTGGTTAAATGAAGGACTAGGAAGGGTCGTAGCCGCCCTTGAGAGAAAGTGGCTAGTGGGAGGAAAGTTGCATCATACGTGAGAAAAACTAACTTTCCCTTGTCAAGCCGTAGTAGACAATAGTCTTTAGAAATGGTACGGAAAACAGATGTTTGCTCGGTTTGAAGGACCTCGACTAGGAAATTCCTGAGATTTATGGCGGATACTTGAGAATATTGAGGGAACGCAGTAAGTATCCGAAGACATCTGGTTGCCATCTTGCCCGCGGTGTGTGGCCTGGTCTAGGTAGTGTTACGCGACGTAACAGTGGCCTTGCACTTCGTCGTGCCTTTCAACAATTCGTTGAGTGGTTGCATAATTTGCGCGGCCCTCGGTATGAAACGTCGATAAAAATTAATCATACCGAGGTATCTTCGTAATTCTTTGATGGTAGAAGGACGCGGTACTTTCATAATCGCTTCAACGCGTTCAGCCAGAGGTTTGATCCCTTCCGCGGTGACGGTATAGCCGAGAAATTGAATTTCGCGCACGCCGAATTCACACTTCGCGAGATTGATGACGACCCCATATTCGTCGAGGCGTTTGAACAGAACTCGTAAATGCTCGCGGTGTTGCTCATCATTTTCCGACGCGATTAGAAAATCATCGATGTACGCGTAGACGAAATCGAGACCTCTTGTGATTTCGTCCACGAATCTTTGACACGTTTGGGCTGCATTGCGAAGCCCAAACATCATGGAAGTCGCTTCGAATAGACCGAAAGGGGTAGTGATTGCCGTTTTCGGTACGTCCTCCGGCGCGATGGGAATTTGATGGTAAGCGCGCGCGAGATCGATCTTAGAAAAAATTCGCTTACCATACAAATTCTGGGCAAAGTCCTCGATGTGTGGCGGTGTGTACCTATCCGGAATGGTACGGGCGTTCACTGCCCGATAGTCGCCACACGGTCATATACCTCCGTCCTTCTTCGGTACAATGTGCAAGGGTGATGCCCACGGGCTTCGCGATGGACACATCACGCCTTGGTCTATCATAATTTCGAATTCCGCCTTTGCCTGCTTGAGTCGATCGGGGGCTAGGCGGCGAGGTTTCGCGTGGACGGGGGTTCCAGGTGTCGTGCAGATATGATGCTGCACTCCATGCTTGATTGTACTTCGCCTGAAGACGGGTGGTCGAGTCAACGCCGGGAACTCTGCTAATAGTCGATGGTAAGGGGATTCCTTGTCGATGGTCCTCATGGATCCCACGTCGGTCTCAGCTGCGGATCCCCTGGTAAACAGCTGTGTAGTCTTGTCCAGGAGTCGCCTGTTTCGCGGGTCGACGAGTAACCCGTAATGGCTCAAAAAGTCGACGTCGATGATAGGCGTTTTCACGTCGGCTATCACAAAACGCCACTTGAAATCTCGGCGCAAAGCCAGATCGAGGGACAGAGTGATAGTTCCATACGTCGTGATACGGGTTCCGTTCGCCGCGAACAGTTCGTACGCGCTTTTACTCGCGTGACCTTGTCGCGCACGTGTCCGCACCCGTGTCGATTAGAAAAGCGACGTTAGTTCGCCGGTCGCGTATGAAAATGCGGCGGGTCTCCAAGCCGTCGTCGTTCGCCGCGGTTACGGACGGCTGGACTCGTTTCCCGACTTCCATCGACACGGAGATCTACACTTTCGCGCCCGCTCGCGGTACAGGTCGTGATAATAGCATAAACCGTTTCGGGAGGTCGAACGATGACGACGCCACCTGGGCGAACGCGAACGCGAACGCGCTTGTCGACGAACGCCAATACTGAGCGCGTCGAACCTCTGATTAAGCTGCCACAATCCCTCGCGCATCTCCTCACGCATTTCATCACGCAATTCCTTTATGCTCCGTTCCACCGATGTAGTTGGCTCCTTCTGACTCCTGGGCGCTGCGTCGTCCTGTGCCTCGCGTTTGCTCACCGATGATACTCCTACCTCCCGCTGATCGCTTCCAGAACAGGCCTCCTCTACTCTATCCGCGGCCTGGATTATTTTATCCGTGTTGGTGTCGTCCATAACCGCCAACACTCGCCGTATGCGATCTGGCAGACGATTCTTCCACAACGTGAGGATGAACTGATCCGACGCTAAGGGACTGGCCAGCTTCTTCAGGTCATGGTAGAATTGGGACGGCTTACGGTCGCCCATCACTTCTTTTCGACCAGACTTTCAACCCGCTCGCTGTCGGATTCAGCCAGACTCCGTATCAGTTCTTCCTTCAGCCGGTCATACTCACTGCCGACCGAGGAGTCCAAGTCAACATCCTCAAGTCGCTCCAGATACTCTGAATCAAGGCACCCAAACAGGGTGTCGACTTTGTCAGCATCTTGCTCGATTCCCGCCGCCATAAGCTGTCTCCCACAAACGGTGAACCAAAATGATACCTTCTGCGGCTTCATCGGGGGCACACGCGGATTGGTTGCGGGGGCATATGCGATGAATTAGACTTAGACATCGAGATCACGTCGGGGTCACCAATGTAGAGGAATGATCTTCTTGGATATCAGGAATAACAGACTAACTGTTAGTGAGCAATTTGTTAAAGATATATATTATCTATAAAAATTAAGAAAAGGTATAATAACTTTTGCGAAATAAATACGCGCTTTTCCAAGAAGCTCCGTGTATACGTCTGACGCGTCTGTATGCTAGCACTGCGATCGCTGAACTCTCGCTCGTCAATTCGTTTGTTTATTTATACTGGTCGGGGGACAGTCGGAAAGTTTGAATTCGACTGCGTTTGACGGTTGACAGCAGCGGCGACATTGTTTTGCTCAGAGTTCATTACTCCTTGCAATATCCGTAACCTAGCGGGCATTGTACTCCGAAACAAAACAACAATAAGGTTTGAATTCGTCCTACACGCGTGACGCTACACAATTTTGCAGATTCTACCTTAAATATTCAATTGAACGTTTCTCCGTTTCCATTCGAGATATGTCGACAATTTGATGCATGTTTCTCCTCCATATTTGCTGCCACATACAGCACATATCGTCCGGTTTTGCGCTATGTTAAACCTGGTTCCTGTCAAATACCGCGTTGTTGCTTATTTTTCCAGGTTTCAGGTATCTCCGTTTCCGTTCCAGATATATCGACAATTTGATGCGTTACGGTTGCCAAATATCTGGACCTACATCCTGTTTACATTATGTCAACTCACGTTCCGGTCAAATACAATGTTATTGCAGTACTTGCATATCCAACCTTAAATATTCAATTGAACGTATCTCCGTTTCCATTGGAAATATATCGGCAATTGGATGCGCGCTCTATTCCACATATGCTGCAAAATACAGTGCACGTCATTCGGTTTGCGCTGTGTCATCTCTGCGCCCTTTCAAATACAGCGTTGTTGCAGAATTGCAGATCCTGTATTAAATATTCAATTGAACGTATCTCCGTTTCCATTGGAGATATGTCGACAATTCGATGCGCGTTATACTGCACATTTGGTGCCAAATACAGCGCACGTCATTCGGTTTGCACTATGTCAACTCTGGGCCCTGTCAAATACAGCGATGTTGCAGTTTTGCAGATTCTGCCGGAAATATTCAATTGAACGTATTTCTGTTTCTATACCAGATATCTCGACAATTCTATGCGCGTTGTACTCCACATTTGCTGCCAAGTACAGCATACGTGCACCTGTTTACATTATGTCAACTCGGGTCGAGGTCAAATCCAATGCCATTGCAGTACTGCATATTCAGGATTCAAAATCCCATTGCACGTTTCTACACTGCAACTGCGGCGGGCCCAGCGCGCTTCGCCAACACCACACGGAGTCCCAGGCGATCACCCATCCAAGTACTATCCGTGCCCGGCGCTGCTTAACTTTTGTGATCTGACGGGGACGAGTGCACTGAGCGCGGCCAGTGCGTTGGCCGGTTATACAAACTTCTCTACTACGCATTTAACCTAGTTCAGCACAGAAAATTATACATATCTCAACACACATCCTTAATTTTTTGTGCTGCATATTCATTTCCTTTTATAAGTAAATCAAACTATTCTTAAAAATAATCTAAAATTTGCAAATTTGTTTCCTCCCTAGAGCCTTCGTTAAAATATCAGCTACATTATATACTGAATCTACTTTTATAATATCAATCTCTTTATTTTCGTAACTTTCGTTCACAAAATGGAAGTGAACTTCAATGTACTTAGAATTTTGTGTCATGTTTCCAAATTTTGATATCGCAATTGCTCCAGAATTATCTTCGTAAATTTTTATTGGTGTCTCGATCGTTATTTTAAAATCTTTCAACTATTTTCTTACAAATTTAATTTCGCTCACAGCTTCCGATAAAGCAACATACTCGGCGGCTGTTGATGATTTTGTCACGCTACCTTGCTTTCTCGATTTCCAGTAAATTGCGTTTCCGAAAAATCTTATGGTAAATCCCGTAGTGGATTTTCTATCTACTTTATCTCCAGCCCAATCAGCATCAGCAAAACAATCAATAACTTCAACATTCAAATTTCTTTTATAAGTTAATTTTAATTTCCTAGTTAAATATAAGTATTTCAAAATTCTCAATGCATATTTATAGTGGGTCTTGTTGTAACTGTTTTGAAATCGACTTAAATAGTTTACAGTATAGCTAACGTCTAATCTTGTTACAGTACTAATATATAATAAAGCTCCTATGAGATTTCTATATCTTATATCGTCTGAGGCTGATATTGCGGGATCTAAACTTAAGTTTTGTTCCATTGGTGTAAAATAAAATTTACTATTTTCTATATTATTGTTAAGGTAAAGAAAGGATTCGGAAATACAAATCGTTTACTTTATTTTACACACAACAGCTATACAATATATCTTACACTCTGAAGACCTCGACAACCTTCTTGCACGCACGCTTGTTCTCAACCGACTCTTCCAGATTCTTCTAACATCTGGCGACAGTCTTTTGTCTCAACTAAGACCTGGACGCCCTCTGACACTTACACACACACTCTCATGTACAGTGTAAATGTATCACTTTCCTAACAATTATATTGTCTTGCTAATGACTCTATATAACTACTTTGATCTAATTTCATCTCACACTTCTTATTATCGTATTCAATGTTTATTCCTAAGTACGTCTTTACTTCACCTAAGCCCTTCATCGCAAATTGGTTTGACAATTTGTTTTTAATCTCATCGATTTTTCTTTTGTTTTTGCCACATATTAATAAATCATCTACGGGTAGAATTAAAGATATAACATTATCGCTCTCATACTTCATATACAGACAATAATCACTCTTACTTCTTTGAAATCCTAATTTTTTCATATACTCGTCGAAACATTCATACCAAGCTCTTGAACTTTCACGCAATCCATATAACGCTTTTGGTAATTTACATAGTCTCCCGCTTTTATCGTCGTAACCTATAGGTTGTTTTACAAATACTTCCGTTTTTATAGTTCCGTTTAGGAATGCTGTTTCTACATTCATTTACTCGTGAACATAAGGTGGGCATGGTTCTACGACAATTCCTTTTGCCCTAGTTAGATTGTACATGTTTTTGTTCGTATATTCTTTTCCATTATCGCATCTTAATCTCTTTATCTTCTTACTAGTAAGATTTTCGACTTTGTTTATGTTATCAAGGAAACAATTGTAAACTTCATCTTTTGATCTCAAAGTATAAATCAATGCGCACTTACTGTAGTCGTCTATAAATGTTAAGAAATAATTGGATCCATCAAACCCGGTATTTTTATGAGGTCCATTTAAATCGGTATGTACTAATTCTAAAATCTCGCGTGCTCTACTATGGTTGTTTCGGAAGGGTAAATTGTGCATTTTATTTTGGATACATGTACCACATTTTAATTTTACTTGCTCAAAATTTTCTGGCATTCCCTCAACTAATTTTTTCTTACACATTGTATGTAAATATTCAAAGTTTATATGCCCTAAGATCCTGTGAAATTTTTCTTCATTTGTCATTTTTCCCACAATTTTAGCGTGAGATTCTTGCCTTTCAATGTAACTACTTATTTTATATAAACCATGATCTTCGAATGCGATCCCTATCAACTTTCTGTATTTGTTATATATCCTTGAAGTATTTCCTACTGAGACTATCTTATTTTCATTCGTTACTCTCGGATAGCTAATCAAGCTATTATTCATTTCTTTCACATAAAATACATTAGACATTATAATTTTAATCCTCCTTTTTGTTTACTTCAAAATAAGTTAAAAATTTTTCCGACTTTTGTTCCTTTTAGAATTCTACCGTCTCCTAACTTTACATTTATCGGGTTTTTTAAATTTTCGTATTCAACAAAATAAGAGTCATCATTTACAATGTGATCTGAACATCCTCTATCCAATATCCAATCTATTTTTCGCGTATCGCTGGTATATACCGTACTTTCACTCTTACTATTTTCACGCTCTACTCTCGTTAGGAAAGATCCAATTTTTTGGTCGTCGTAGCTCTCGTTGTAGCGTTGTTGCCAGCCTCTGCTCTGCCTCGTTGGCCAAATCCTCGTTGGCCAAATCCTCGTTGACCATATCCTCGTCCTCTTTGGCCGAAACCTCGTCCGCCGCGATCCCTATTCTGCTGCAGCTGATACGCACCTCCTTGCCGTTGCGCTCCTCCGTTGTTTCCGCCAGTGTTTCCGCCTCTGCACGTGTTTGTACAATTTCTTGCCATGTGGCCGTACTTTCCACAGCCATAGTACTTTATGTCCCTTTTTTCAGCTGTGAATGCATTTGACCTTGTCCTATCACTTTCCCTCTTGCTACGCACACGAAGTAATTGCTCTAATGGTAAAATTTGTGGATTTTCCTCAAATTGTACATGCTGTGGTTTCTCTTCATTATCTTCCTTTTCCTCCTTTTCTTCTTTCTTCTCTTTTACTTTCTTTCCTGCCTTATTTTTATGTTTCTTTTCTTTATTTTTATCTTTTTTACTTAACAAAAGATCATCAGGAAGTTTTCTTTGTTCTGCTGTTGCTTCTTCATAAGATTTTTCTTTTACGCCAAACATTGATACTAAAACAATAACTTTTTTTTATGTTTTACGTGGAAGAAATCCGCACGGACGCCAGGCCGCTTCTGGGGAAAGCGGCGTGGTAGTGTCGGACTCCAACCGACTAAAACCTCCACTATAACCTTCCGGCTGCGATCGAGAGAGGCCCGGGAACCGCTGTGAGCGTCGCAACGGGACCTCTCCCGCACGCCTAATACCACCGCCGATTGAGCTGTGTGTGACCATTGTCACACCGCCTTTTCGCCCGGTTCCCCCACCGGTCTGCTTGGCGGCCCCGAGGCGCTGAGCCGCCAAGCGTCCAAGCTCGAACCCTCTGGGGGCGCGGCGGGCCCGGCGCTAAAAGTATATCGGAAGCTTGACCGTGAGCTTTATTTCAGGTTATCGTTCGTTGTCGTAACCGTCGAATTTATTCAAATAATAAATTAAGGTACATCCTATAATCGCTGAGTCGTTAATACAAAGTACAAATCGCAAAATAAAATCGCGGATGAAAACTCGATAAATGATCAATCACGTAATACGGTAGTCGCTCGTTGATAGTCGTAGATACTGAAGATACTGTATTTTCTGCGGTTTATCTGTACTGGTCGGGGGGGGGGAGTCGGATGATTCAAATTCGTCTTTGTTCGACGTAGCGGCGATATTGTTTTGCCCGGTATACTGTGCGCGATATACGAAATACTGTGCGTCGTAACGGTTCCGATACGAATGGTTGCAGGTCTTCGGTCGAAAGATCACAATATATTCCGACATCTTGATCGGGAATTTGTCCTTTTCTTAATTTCAGCGCACTGGGGGGGGACCTAATATACTCGCGCAGCTCGACATCGTTCAATTGCGCTGCGGCTTGCGTTTGATTATCGACTGATTTCCCCATCGTTTCGGACCTAATATACTCGACTAGCTAAGTGTCGAATATCGGTCGTAATCCCTTTTAAGTGTCGAATATCGGTCGTAAATTGTCCGACGTAGTCCAGATGACGAAATTGCCTCGGCGAACACTTATCGGGATTTTGATCAAACGCGTATACTAGGGGTTTGTTATCCGTGTAGATCCCGAAATCTCTCCCTTCGTCTGTGTGCCTGAATCGTATCACCGCGGTGTACATCGTTAATAACTCTGGATCGTACGCGCCGTACTTCCGTTGCGCGGGGGATAGCGATTTCGTCATGAAACCTTGGGGCTGCCAGGTATCGTTGACGCGCTGTTGAAGTACCTCACCTATGGCGATATCGGAAGTGTCGAGCGCGAGCCTAACGGGCGCGCCTGGAGTCAGATGCGCTAACATTTTCGAGTCATCTAATGCGCGAGACGACTCGCGGTAGCACTTTTCAGCTCGAGCGGACCACTCAATAGACGCGTTGCACTTCGTGGTGCCTTCAGTATGCCTGCGTAATACTATCGAAGCTAAATAACGTTCATTTTGCGTACAGCTGTAAAAGCTGAAATTTGAAACGAATGCTCATTTCAGGGGGGTTTAAAAATTGTTAGTAAATATATAATGTAAACCAAAAGTAAGAGGATAAAGGGTGTGTAAATGAAATATTGTTATAAAAAAGTAGAAAATTAGGATTTGTAGTGTGGGTGAACAGGAAAGGAATGTGGGGTGACAAATGTAACACCCTACCAAAAATTAAATTGAGGAATGAGTTGAAATTAGACACCAACATAAAGTAATAAAAGAAAAAATGAATTAACAATATAGTAAATGTGGGATTGCAAAAAAGAAGGGTTGATACAATCTTTGATATACATTATTCAAGGCATTCCCGACGAGGTCGCGAACAAGATTGTGCTATACGGAGCCAGGAATATCGAGCATTTAAAAGAGCGTTTCAGGCGCTACGAAGCGATAAAGAGATATGGAGATGAGGACGAAATTTGAGGAGCCGAAGAGTAGCAGGGTAAAGCCCGTGGCGAAGCTGTCAAACGAGAGGAAAAGGAACCCGCTCGATTGGAGATGGAGGAAGGCGCGATGCTACAATTGCGGTGATGGGAGACGTGTGTCGGAGTGTCCAGAGCAAGTCGAGAGGACCTAAATGCTTCAAATGTAGGGAGTAGGACACATCGCATCAAAATGCGACAATTTGGGTGAGTCCTCAAAAAAAAATTTATAGCGTGTTTCGGTCGTTACAAACAAGGCGTGGTAAGGATATTAAGATCGAAAATTTCGAATTGAGCGCGTTGATAGACACCGGTAGTGAGCTGACTCTAATGCGAGCAGATCAGCATGTAAAAATCGGAGCGCCTAGATTAAGTCGGGAAATCGTTGGATTTCGCGGTGTCGATTCCGGAAGGAATTTTACGCTCGGAAATTTTCGACGAACATTATTATAGACAATGAGTCGTACTGTATAACCATACACGTAGTTCCAGACACAGTGATGCAACATTCGCTTATTATTGGCGCAGACTTTTTGGACACTGTTGAAATAAGTATAAAGGGGAGAATCTTTTATTAGTAGAATAAAGGACGAAAATCCCGATGAGTGTCCGGAAGTCCTCAAGATAGATGTAGAGCGCAGGCTTCGTTGCAGGAAGCACTACGGCAACGTTCCGGAAGAGAAGATTGCTATGTAGCTAGTCGCGAACGAACTGAGCTACTGTCGCAATTGGAGAATAAAGAAGAGTTGGCAGAAGTGTTGAAGAAGAATCGGGCAGCTGTGCAGCAATTGTCCGGAGGAACGGAGACGAGTAGCAAGACCTCGGTGATTGGCAAAGTGGACCACGAGATGGTGTCCTCATCGGTTCATGCGGCCAGCAGGAGGACTTAGCGAATCACGAGGAGGAAGAATCTGGCTAAACAACAGCAGCAGGATGTTGTTGATGATATTGCGAATTTACTGAGAGGATAGCGTTGCGGGCCAGAAGAATCTGGCTAAACAACAGCAACAGGATGTTGTTGATGATATTTGCTGAGAAGGATAGCGTTGCGGGTGTGAGAGTTGTTTCAAGTTTTCGGACAGCTCCGAAGAGAGTCAATGCAAGGCGAACGAAAAGACAAGGGGAAATCGCACGTGCGGAATCCCTCAATAATATCATACGAAGATTCGATATACAGAGGATGTGGATGATGAGGATGACGATGGGATTGTCGAGGACACGATGAACGTGAGGACCTTCGAAAAGGAGAGATCATAGTCTCGGAAGATGGTAAGTTGTTAACGTCTTCCACGTACAACAAGCACGAAAATGTCACGATGCTGCCACGACGATCAAAGCCCCTGACAAAGTGAAACGGGTAAACAAACAACGGAGGAAGATAAAGGAAGAGCGAAAAGAGGTGCAGTAGCATCGAGGACGAACAGGCCCGGTGTTCCAAGAGGAACGAGATCAGTGCGTGCAGACGCAAAGAGACGGATCGAGGAGATCCAAGCCGAGACAAGTGGACGAATAACAAGAACGCAAGAAGGCGACAGGGCGGTCCCGAGGCTAAACTGCATCCGAAGTTCCTTAACTAAAAGTAAAGTCCTGCGAAATGACCGATACGTAGCGCAGCGAGAGGGCGAGCACGAAGGGCCACGAACAACTTCCACGGCAGCCGATCACATGAAGTGGTGGAATGCTGACGATAGTGATGTAAGTGCGAGCAGCGATGATGAGCACATCTGAGGGCAGATGTGATTGTCAGGAAAGGCCGATTGTAATATCGTAGAATAGCTTTGATTGGAGATCGGCTGAAATTAGAAAACACCGTGTACGTCGTCTTTTTGTGGTTTGTTTACATCCGAGAGCGCCTAGTAACAGTGACGCGAGAAAAGATGAGCAGCGTCAAAACAGAAGTACGGTTTCACTTTCAAGGAGCGAGCGCGACCGAGCAGGAATGCATTTTGCGAGGGTCAGAGCTGATCGGGACATCGAAGCATAGAGTCGTTAGAATTGAGTTGCAAATATTGTCGAGTGTTAGAGTTGCTAGTGAGAGAGAGAGAGAGAGAGTTACCAAATTGTTGTTAAGTTATTTGATGTAAATACGAGCGTTGCATTTAGTCTTTCTGTTAATCAAACATCGCTTTTCTGCCTAACTAATATCTGTATTTTCAATCCATTATTAATAAATTATAATTAATCGGACAAAACTACACCTTTAATATATTCCGATATTACAAGTGGGGGCTCGTGCCGGGATTGAATAAGACAGAGAACGACACGATTTAACAGAGCTATTTGTGCGGGAGTAGAAAAGAATAGAATAAAATGGCAAACGTTGAAGACGAACGATTGTCGGGTGAAGAGGATTTGACGCTGGAGGAGCTGAGGAGTAAGCTCGCACAGATGAATCTGCCTATATCCGGTGCGAGATCAGTGCTGGTTGCCAGGTTGAACAGAGCGTGCAAACCTGGCCGATCTACTCCTAAGGATTCGAAGCGTGGCGAAGAACCAACAAACCAGCGAGATCTAAGAAGCAAGCAGAGAGCCGAACGCAGTCAAGAGGGAGAGGAAGACCTCGAGAAGCTGAGGACGAAAGAGCTGAGAGCGCGTCTCGTTAGCTTGGGGTTGAAGGTAACGGGAAGAAAATCCGAACTACGCGCGCGGCTACAGGCGGCCCTAGAAGGAAACGATGTATCGTCGGAAGAAGAGAGCTCCGACGAAAGTGAAGGCGAGGACGATAAACAAGGCACGCGAGCGGTGTGTCAGGACCGCGATGAGTATCACCAGAAGGTATGCGTCGGTTCGATGTTGAGTCTTAAAGACGTAGAAGACTCAGTAGAGAAATTCAGCGGGGATGATCTGCTGAGTGTAAATCAGTGGGTGGAAGACTTCGAGGAAATGGCAGAAGTGTGGGGTTGGTCAGACGCCCACATGGTGGCCTATGCTAAGAAATTACTCGCAGGCTCCGCTCAGGCCTTCGTACGACAAGAACGATGCGCGAAGTCCTGGGCAAAGCTAAAAAAGGCGTTGAGGAATGAGTTTGAAAATGTAGTAAGCGACCAACAGATACATCGCGAGTTATCCCATAGAAAGAAGAAAGCAGATGAGAGTCTGCAACAATATATGTATCACATGTGCGGGATTGCAAAACAAGGAAGGGTTGATACGCAATCTTTGATAGACTACATTATTCAAGGCATTCCCGACGAGGTCGCGAACAAGATTGTGCTATACGGAGCCAGGAATATCGAGCATTTAAAAGAGCGTTTCAGGCGCTACGAAGCGATAAAAAGAGATATGGAGATGAGGACGAAATTTGAGGAGCCGAAGAGTAGCAGGGTAAAGCCCGTGGCGAAGCTGTCCGAAACCGAGAGGAACAAGGAACCCGCTCGATCTGGAGATGCGAGGAAGGCGCGATGCTACAATTGCGGTGATGCGGAGCACGTGTGTGCGGAGTGTCCGAGCAAGTCGAGAGGACCTAAATGCTTCAAATGTAGGGAGTACGGACACATCGCATCAAAATGCGACAATTTGGGTGAGTCCTCAAAAAAAATTTATAGCGTGTTTCGGTCGTTACAAACAAGGCGTGGTAAGGATGTTAAGATCGAAAATTTCGAATTGAGCGCGTTGATAGACACCGGTAGTGAGCTGACTCTAATGCGAGCAGATCAGCATGTGAAAATCGGAGCGCCCAGATTAAGTCGGGAAATCGTTGGATTTCGCGGTGTCGGTTCCGGAAGGAATTTTACGCTCGGGAAATTTTCGACGAACATTATTATAGACAATGAGTCGTACTGTATAACCATACACGTAGTTCCAGACACAGTGATGCAACATTCGCTTATTATTGGCGCAGACTTTTTGGACACTGTTGAAATAAGTATAAAAGGGGGAGAATCTTTTATTAGTAGAATAAAGGACGAAAATCCCGATGAGTGTCCGGAAGTCCTCAAGATAGATGTAGAGACGCAGGCTTCGTTGCAGGAAGCACTACGGCAACGTTCCGAAGCAGAAGATCGTGCTAATGTAGCTAGTCGCGAACGAACTGAGCTACTGTCGCAATTGGAAGAAAATAAAGAAGAGTTGGCAGAAGTGTTGAAGAAGAATCGGGCAGCTGTGCAGCAATTGTCGGAGGAACGGAGACGAGTAGCAAGGCACTCGGTGATTGGCAAAGTGGACCACGAGATGGTGTCCTCATCGGATTCATGCGGCCAGCAGGAGGACTTAGCGAACATCACGAGGAGGAAGAATCTGGCTAAACAACAGCAACAGGATGTTGTTGATGATATTTGCGAATTTACTGAGAAGGATAGCGTTGCGGGCCAGAAGAATCTGGCTAAACAACAGCAACAGGATGTTGTTGATGATATTTGCGAATTTACTGAGAAGGATAGCGTTGCGGGTGTGAGAGTTGTTTCAAGTTTTCGGACAGACTCGAAGAGAGTCAATGCAAGGCGAACGAAAAGACAAGGGAAATCGCACGTGCGGAATCCCTCCAATAATATCGATACGAAGATTCGATATACAGAGGATGTGGATGATGAGGATGACGATGGGATTGTCGAGGACACGATGAACGTGAGGACCTTCGAAAAAGGAGAGATCATAGTCTCGGAAGATGGTAAGTTGTTAACGTCTTCCACGTACGAACCAAGCCTACGAAAATGTCACGATGCTGCCACGACGATCAAAGCCCCTGACAAGAGTGAAACGGGTAAACAAACAACGGAGAGGAAGATAAAGGAAGAGCGAAAGAGGTGCAGTAGCATCGAGGACGAACAGGCCGCGGTGTTCCAAGAGGAACGAGATCAGTTGCGTGCAGACGCAAAGAGACGGATCGAGGAGATCCAAGCCCGAGACAAGTGGACGAATAACAAGAGACGCAAGAAGGCGACAGGGCGGTCCCGGGCTAAAGCTGCATCCGAAGTTCCTTAACTAAAAGTAAAAGTCCTGCGAAATGACCGATACGTAGCGCAGCGAGAGGGCGAGCACGAAGGGCCACGAACAACTTCCACGGCAGCCGATCACATGAAGTGGTGGAATGCTGACGATAGTGATGTAAGTGCGAGCAGCGATGATGAGCACATCTGAGGGCAGATGTGATTGTCAGGAAAGGCCGATTGTAATATCGTAGAATAGCTTTGATTGGAGATCGGCTGAAATTAGAAAACACCGTGTACGTCGTCTTTTTGTGGTTTGTTTACATCCGAGAGCGCCTAGTAACAGTGACGCGAGAAAAGATGAGCAGCGTCAAAACAGAAGTACGGTTTCATTTTTCAAGGAGCGAGCGCGACCGAGCAGGAATGCATTTTGCGAGGGTCAGAGCTGATCGGGACATCGAAGCATAGAATCGTTAGAATTGAGTTGCAAATATTGTCGAGTGTTAGAGTTGCTAGTGAGAGAGAGAGAGAGAGAGAGAGAGAGTTACCAAATAGTTGTTAAGTTATTTGATGTAAATACGAGCGTTGCATTTAGTTTTTCTGTTAATCAAACATCGTTTTTCTGTCTAACTAATATCTGTATTTTCAATCCATTATTAATAAATTATAATTAATCGGACAAAACTACACCTTTATTATATTCCGATATTACAATACAAATATCCACATAAAACTGTACATACAATCATACATACAAAGCCATACATACAAAATCATACTTGACTAAGAATATAAAATTCAGAACTAATATATATGTCGGACACAAAAGAACACCGGAGCATCTGGAATTCTGGATAATCCCGCAACATTGTAATCTAGAGTCTACGATAGCTGTAATTAAACAATTGCAGTTATTCAATCCGATTGTAATTGTTCGAGATTAGTGATAGTGAGCTTTGGCTCGAGGCGACAGTCTGTCGCCGAACGTAGCCGCGGTCACGGGATGAACGCTTTGTCTAACAATGGGACGGAGTAATTCTATAGCTCTCTCTAAAAAGGAAATAGTTGTAACACTCGGCAGTAAACATTCCAACGGTCTCTGTCCCGTAGCTCGCCACACACGGACCCTATTCTTCGAATAAGATGATTGCCAGATGTCGATGCGTCTTCGCAGTACGTGTTCAGCTGGCCTGAGGACCCGTTATAAACACTAAGATCTAGTTACCCAAAGTCCTCCAAATAGACAAACAGTCTTTGTCCCAACTACGGGAAGATAGAGGAGACATATTTTCCAACGAACGACGCCTCCCACCAGCAACTTTCCCTCGAGGGCGGCTAGCATCTTTTTCTAACGACCGATATGGAGATTGACCAATTAGCAGCAACGCCAATTTCCCTTACTTTCTGAACGAAGACTTTTCTCGACGAATCCGATTATCTCGTCTCCTTAGACACACCCCGTATAGTTTTCCTCTGTGGCATCATCGGGACGGGAAATTCATTCTATTTCGCGATCTCATCGACGAAAAGAGTAACCCCTTACGACCAGTGAATATTACGCGTCCGACTTAGATTTTGCGAGCACGTTCATCTATCATCCCGTCGATCGCGAATTCGTTGTTGAACCTAAGATCATTGTCATTAGTTTCTCGAGTATCTAATTACCACGGTTACTTGTCCAATTCTATGATAATCGTATTTGCTAGTCGAAGTCTTTTCTATTGCATAACGACACTTGTAACCCAAACGAAGACTCGTTTCGCGTCCCTAACCCTGATTCTACTGTAAACCCGACATCAGAAGTGGGATAAAGTGCCGGTTATAACAGTGCAAAAGCTTACGACCATCGTGCGCGAGTACAAAAATCGAGAGTGGAACCTAACAATTTTTCGCCACCGCGTGTTAACCCTGAAACCGCGTTCTTCGACTCCGCTGCATGGTGCGCAGCTGCCAATCTGATTATGGAGGAAAATCTTTTACAAAGCAGTACCCTGAATATAATTTCAATAACGAGTGTCGAATCGACTTCAACGTAGTGGAGGCACCAACTGGTAGACCAAGTCATCCGGGTGAGTCGTTTCCATTTTACTCCGATTTTGGAGCCGAGTGTTCGCTAATTAAAGAATCCGTAGCCTTGAGAATTTCTGGCAAAAGAACGATTGATATAGTAGTAATGCGAGGAATAAGAAATATTGGTACTAATCGTACCCCCCAGATTTTGTCCGTTGCAGGTGTTAGTGGTTAGAGATAAATTTTTCATGTGCTCGCTGACAGTTATTTAAAATATGATATCGTGATTGATCGTGAAATTTTAAATCAAGGTTTTGACGTAATATTACACAAAATGGCCTCGCTATGTGTAAAACAAAAATAATTCATGCCTGTAATGAAACCGCCGAAAACGAGATCGATGTTAATGAAGTTGACAATGTTGTACGTGGTCGTGATAAAAGTTGATTAATGTTTCTTTTCGAAAATCCAAAGATTTACTCGTTACGGGTTTCCTACGTACCCGCGTAAAAACAGGCCAGTTAGAAGTACAATTAATTGATCCTAACATCACCGTATAGAGAGTCCTAAGAGACTTCGCGAGCGCAGAATAGTACGTGAGAGAATAAGCGATTTAATTACAGCCAAAAATCATAAGGCCTAGTAATTCACCGTTCGCGAGCCCTATGTTATTCGTGGAGACGAACGATGATTCAGATAGATTGTATGTAGATTTTCGCGAACTAAAAAAAATACGGTCGCGGATCGGTATCCTCTACCCCTTGTGGCGGATCAAATCGCGAGATTGCAAAAGCGAGATATTTCATTAGTCTGGAAATGCCCAGCGGGTTTCGCTAAATCCCTATTCATCCAAATTTTAGGAAATACGCAGTATTGGTTACCTTCGATGGACAATTTGGGCAATAAGTTGTTGTTTTCTTCAAATTCTTTTGTGCCTTTGTTCGGTCCAGTCGACGTCTTTTGTTTGCATGGCATGGTTGCGTGCGCGTCTAGTGTTTCCTCCGGAATCGTTTTTCCGAGCAGCAATATTGTGTTGACTCCGTCGAAAGCGGGAATTCTTGCGTTTTTAGACGGCCCTAATAATTTTACAACTAGTACTTGTCTAGATATTCTAATTTCTTCCCTGCTGCAATTTTTCTACCGTCGGGGCGTTTGCCACGGAAATCCCCAGAGGTAGTCGCATGCCGGGTCTTCTGTACCATTGGATCCTTTTCTAATTGTGATGACATAAGAGGCCATTTGGTCGGAGTGATCTGTACCATACTTTCCTTCATTGTATTCAGCGGCGGCTGGTGACTTTAATGTCGCGAACAAACGAAACAAGAGATCATTCTTGAGATCCCTTTGAAAATACGTATGGCAGCCAACGTGCCATTCGTACGTTGTTGTTTATTTTAATGATATTCTAATTATTGCCGACTCCATAGATCAAGCTCCAGAAAGGTTGTACACCGTATCAAATACCCTCGTAAATGCCGGATTTTCTTCTAATTTTTCTAAACGCACTTTCCTAAACATATCGGTACTCTATTTTGGACGTGTAATTCATAACGGAGAAGTTCGCCCCGATCCGGGTAAAGTACAAACCTTGAGTTCTTTACCTGAACCAACGACCTTCGCACAGTATAGACAGTTCATGGGTTTAGTTTCTTACGTCCAAATACGTCTCTAAATTTTTACAGGTAATGAAACCCCTATGCACACTTACTTCCGGTAACAAAAACATAACTTGGACAGATAAACGCGAGAAGATGAGGCAAAAGGTAATTTCTGTCCTGACTTATGCTTTGGTGTTAACGATATCTGACCCTAATTATTCGATAGGATTACATACTGACGCTAGTTTGGATGTATATGGGGTTACTTTAATGCATAAGGCCGAAGGTAAAAATAGAGTGGTAGAATATTATAGTAGAAGACCTAGCCCTGCGGAATCCAGGTATTTTTCATATGAACTAGAGACGTTAGCAGTTGTTACACGCTGTTAAACATTTTCGCTACTATTTACATGGACGAGAATTTCTTATTGTTACTGATTGTAATTCCTCGAAGGCATCTAGTAATGGGGTGAATTTAAATGACAGGGTTTATAGGTGGTGGGCTTACTTACAAACTTTTATTTTCGACATTATGTGTCAAGGAAGTAAACGAAAGGCCCACGTAGGTTTCTTCTCGCGAAACCCCGTAGACTTGGATCATCGTACGATCAACAAAGTCGTAGAGAAGGAAATCAATCCGACCGAAATCCCCGAAGATTGGCTATTAGCGGTACAGCATCGCGAACTCCAAATTTCTGAGATCGTCAGTAAATTGCAGAACGAGGAGCTCACGGAAGATATTGCGAATACGTATGAATTACGGTCCGGTACTCTTCATCGTAAAAAACAGAGAAAAGGCAGAACTCTCTGCTTGCCATTGTCTCAAGAGGTTTTAGGTGGTCCGTGATTAACCATGTACACCAGTCAATCGTGCACTTAGGATGGGATAAAACGCTTGAAAAACTGTACGAATATTACTGGTTCGAAGGGATGGCGAAATATGTTCGTAAATTCGTAGAGAACTGTCGTGCTTGTCGAGTTTCAAAGGCTAGTTCAGGCAGGATACAGGCCGAACTACATCCCATACCTAAGACGAGCATACCCTAGCATACAGTTCACCTGGACTTAACGGGCAAACTAAACGGTAAAAGTGATTCGAAGAAATATGTCGTTGCTTTGGTCGACGTCTTCACTAAATTCGTATATCTGCATCATACTCGTAAAATAGATTCCCTTACCTCAATCGCAAACACTAAACTCTACTTAACCACCGGCGTGAGCAGGGACCCAACGTGGGATGGCAGAGCACATCACGGCTATGCGAAAATTATGTTCACAACCAAGAAATGACTGCCAGACGTTGGATGGGTGCAGGCAGCCTGGCCTTTGAACTGCACCACCAACCGTGCGATCAAATCGAGTCCACTGGATTGTTTAATCGGTAGAACAGCAAGACCTTATTTATACATGCTGATACCTGATAATACTCGAAGACAGATATTCAGATATCTGATGGTTGCAGGTACAGGAGAACAGAATGAAGCTAGGGTACGAAAGGAAGGTGGATTTGAAAAACTAAAGCTAAAAGTAGTTAGGTTTAATCTTGGTATTTTGTATTACGCAAAAAGGAAATAAAAATCTCAAATCTAAATTACATCCAAAATGTAAGGCCCGTTTGTAATAACAGAAATTTGGGTAGGGATAGGTATGTTTTGAAAACAGTCATGGTAAACGATCCTCTAAATACAGTCAGTGATACGTTTGATGATATTTGCGCAATTTTACTGAGAAGGATAGCGTTGCGGGGCCGGAAGAATCTGGCTAAAACAACTAGCAACAGGATGTTGTTGATGATATTTGCGAATTTACTGAGAAGGATAGCGTTGCGGGTGTGAGAGTTGTTTCAAGTTTTCGGACAGACTCGAAGAGAGTCAATGCAAGGCGAACGAAAAGACAAAGGGGAAATCGCACGTGCGGAATCCCTCCATAATATCGATACGAAGATTCGATATACAGAGGATGTGGATGATGAGGATGACGATGGGATTGTCGAGGACACGATGAACGTGAGGACCTTCGAAAAGGAGAGATCATAGTCTCGGAAGATGGTAAGTTGTTAACGTCTTCCACGTACGAACCAAACCCTACGAAAATGTCACGATGCTGCCACGACGATCAAAGCCCCGGACAAGAGTGAAACGGGTAAACAAACAACGGAGAGGAAGATAAAGGAAGAGCGAAAGAGGTGCAGTAGCATCGAGGACGAACAGGCCGCGGTGTTCCAAGAGGAACGAGATCAGTTGCGTGCAGACGCAAAGAGACGGATCGAGGAGATCCAAGCCCGAGACAAGTGGACGAATAACAAGAGACGCAAGAAGGCGACAGGGCGGTCCCGGGCTAAAGCTGCATCCGAAGTTCCTTAACTAAAAGTAAAAAGTCCTGCGAAATGACCGATACGTAGCGCAGCGAGAGGGCGAGCACGAAGGGCCACGAACAACTTCCACGGCAGCCGATCACATGAAGTGGTGGAATGCTGACGATAGTGATGTAAGTGCGAGCAGCGATGATGAGCACATCTGAGGGCAGATGTGATTGTCAGGAAAGGCCGATTGTAATATCGTAGAATAGCTTTGATTGGAGATCGGCTGAAATTAGAAAACACCGTGTACGTCGTCTTTTGTGGTTTGTTTACATCCGAGAGCGCCTAGTAACAGTGACGCGAGAAAAGATGAGCAGCGTCAAAACAGAAGTACGGTTTCATTTTTCAAGGAGCGAGCGCGACCGAGCAGGAATGCATTTTGCGAGGGTCAGAGCTGATCGGGACATCGAAGCATAGAATCGTTAGAATTGAGTTGCAAATATTGTCGAGTGTTAGAGTTGCTAGTGAGAGAGAGAGAGAGAGAGAGAGTTACCAAATAGTTGTTAAGTTATTTGATGTAAATACGAGCGTTGCATTTAGTTTTTCTGTTAATCAAACATCGTTTTTCTGTCTAACTAATATCTGTATTTTCAATCCATTATTAATAAATTATAATTAATCGGACAAAACTACACCTTTATTATATTCCGATATTACAATACAAATATCCACATAAAACTGTACATACAATCATACATACAAAGCCATACATACAAAATCATACTTGACTAAGAATATAAAATTCAGAACTAATATATATGTCGGACACAAAAGAACACCGGAGCATCTGGAATTCTGGATAATCCCGCAACATTGTAATCTAGAGTCTACGATAGCTGTAATTAAACAATTGCAGTTATTCAATCCGATTGTAATTGTTCGAGATTAGTGATAGTGAGCTTTGGCTCGAGGCGACAGTCTGTCGCCGAACGTAGCCGCGGTCACGGGATGAACGCTTTGTCTAACAATGGGACGGAGTAATTCTATAGCTCTCTCTAAAAAGGAAATAGTTGTAACACTCGGCAGTAAACATTCCAACGGTCTCTGTCCCGTAGCTCGCCACACACGGACCCTATTCTTCGAATAAGATGATTGCCAGATGTCGATGCGTCTTCGCAGTACGTGTTCAGCTGGCCTGAGGACCCGTTATAAACACTAAGATCTAGTTACCCAAAGTCCTCCAAATAGACAAACAGTCTTTGTCCCAACTACGGGAAGATAGAGGAGACATATTTTCCAACGAACGACGCCTCCCACCAGCAACTTTCCTCGAGGGCGGCTAGCATCTTTTCTAACGACCGATATGGAGATTGACCAATTAGCAGCAACGCCAATTTCCCTTACTTTCTGAACGAAGACTTTTCTCGACGAATCCGATTATCTCGTCTCCTTAGACACACCCCGTATAGTTTTCCTCTGTGGCATCATCGGGACGGGAAATTCATTCTATTTCGCGATCTCATCGACGAAAAGAGTAACCCCTTACGACCAGTGAATATTACGCGTCCGACTTAGATTTTGCGAGCACGTTCATCTATCATCCCGTCGATCGCGAATTCGTTGTTGAACCTAAGATCATTGTCATTAGTTTCTCGAGTATCTAATTACCACGGTTACTTGTCCAATTCTATGATAATCGTATTTGCTAGTCGAAGTCTTTTCTATTGCATAACGGCACTTGTAACCCAAACGAAGACTCGTTTCACGTCCCTAACCCTGATTCTACTGTAAACCCGACATCAGAAGTGGGATAAAGTGCCGGTTATAACAGTGCAAAAGCTTACGACCATCGTGCGCGAGTACAAAAATCGAGAGTGGAACCTAACAATTTTTCGCCACCGCGTGTTAACCCTGAAACCGCGTTCTTCGACTCCGCTGCATGGTGCGCAGCTGCCAATCTGATTATGGAGGAAAATCTTTTTACAAAGCAGTACCCTGAATATAATTTCAATAACGAGTGTCGAATCGACTTCAACGTAGTGGAGGCACCAACTGGTAGACCAAGTCATCCGGGTGAGTCGTTTCCATTTTACTCCGATTTTGGAGCCGAGTGTTCGCTAATTAAAGAATCCGTAGCCTTGAGAATTTCTGGCAAAAGAACGATTGATATAGTAGTAATGCGAGGAATAAGAAATATTGGTACTAATCGTACCCCCCAGATTTTGTCCGTTGCAGGTGTTAGTGGTTAGAGATAAATTTTTCATGTGCTCGCTGACAGTTATTTAAAATATGATATCGTGATTGATCGTGAAATTTTAAATCAAGGTTTTGACGTAATATTACACAAAATGGCCTCGCTATGTGTAAAACAAAAATAATTCATGCCTGTAATAAAACCGCCGAAAACGAGATCGATGTTAATGAAGTTGACAATGTTGTACGTGGTCGTGATAAAAGTTGATTAATGTTTCTTTTCGAAAATCCGAAGATTTACTCGTTACGGGTTTCCTACGTACCCGCGTAAAAACAGGCCAGTTAGAAGTACAATTAATTGATCCTAACATCACCGTATAGAGAGTCCTAAGAGACTTCGCGAGCGCAGAATAGTACGTGAGAGAATAAGCGATTTAATTACAGCCAAAAATCATAAGGCCTAGTAATTCACCGTTCGCGAGCCCTATGTTATTCGTGGAGACGAACGATGATTCAGATAGATTGTATGTAGATTTTCGCGAACTAAAAAAAATACGGTCGCGGATCGGTATCCTCTACCCCCTTGTGGCGGATCAAATCGCGAGATTGCAAAAGCGAGATATTTCATTAGTCTGGACATGCCCAGCGGGTTTCGCTAAATCCCTATTCATCCAAATTTTAGGAAATACGCAGTATTGGTTACCTTCGATGGACAATTTGGGCAATAAGTTGTTGTTTTTTTCAAATTCTTTTTGTGCCTTTGTTCGGTCCAGTCGACGTCTTTTTGTTTGCATGGCATGGTTGCGTGCGCGTCTAGTGTTTCCTCCGGAATCGTTTTTCCGAGCAGCAATATTGTGTTGACTCCGTCGAAAGCGGGAATTCTTTCGTTTTTAGACGGCCCTAATAATTTTACAACTAGTACTTGTATAGATATTCTAATTTCTTCCCTGCTGCAATTTTTCTACCGTCGGGGCGTTTGCCACGGAAATCCCCAGAGGTAGTCGCATGCCGGGTCTTCTGTACCATTGGATCCTTTTCTAATTGTGATGACATAAGAGGCCATTTGGTCGGAGTGATCTGTACCGTACTTTCCTTCATTGTATTCAGCGGCGGCTGGTGACTTTAATGTCGCGAACAAACGAAACAAGAGATCATTCTTGAGATCCCTTTGAAAATACGTATGGCAGCCAACGTGCCATTCGTACGTTGTTGTTTATTTTAATGATATTCTAATTATTGCCGACTCCATAGATCAAGCTCCAGAAAGGTTGTACACCGTATCAAATACCCTCGTAAATGCCGGATTTTCTTCTAATTTTTCTAAACGCACTTTCCTAAACATATCGGTACTCTATTTTGGACGTGTAATTCATAACGGAGAAGTTCGCCCCGATCCGGGTAAAATACAAACCTTGAGTTCTTTACCTGAACCAACGACCTTCGCACAGTATAGACAGTTCATGGGTTTAGTTTCTTACGTCCAAATATGTCTCTAAATGTTTACAGGTAATGAAACCCCTATGCACACTTACTTCCGGTAACAAAAACATAACATGGACAGATAAACGCGAGAAGATGGGGCGAAGGGTAGTTTCTGTCCCGACTGATGCTTTGGTGTTAACGATATTTGACCCTAATTACCCGATAGGATTATATACCGACGCTAGTTTGGAAGTATATGGGGTTACTTCAATGCATAAGGTTGAAGGTAAAAATAGGGTGGTAGAATATTATAGTGAAAGACCTAGCCCTGCGGAATCTAGGTATTTTTCAAATGAACTAGAGACGTTAGCAGTCGTTACACGCTGTTAAACATTTCCGCTACTATTTACATGGACGAGAATTTCTTGTTGTTACGTATTGCAATTCCTTGAAGGCATCTAGTAATGGGGTGAATTTAAATGACAGGGTTCATAGATGGTGGGCTTACTTGCAAACTTTTACTTTCGACTATGTATCAAGTAGGTAAACGAAAGGCCCACGTAGATTTCTTCTCGCGAAACCCCGTAGACTTGGATCACCGTACGATCAATAAAGTCGTAGAGAAGGAAATCAATCCGACCGAAGTCCCCGAAGATTGGCTATTAGCGGTATAACATCGCGAACTCCAAATTTCTGAGATCGTCAGTAAATGGCAGAACGAGGAGCTCACGGAAGATATTGCGAATACGTATGAATTACGGTCCGGTACCCCTCATCGTAAAATACAGAGAAAAGGCAGAACTCTCTGCCTGCCATTGTCTCAAGAGGTTTTAGGTGGTCCGTTATTAACCATGTGCATCAGTCAATTGTGCACTTAGGTTGGGATAAAACGCACGAGAAACTGTACGAGTATTACTGGTTCGAAGGAATGGCGAAATATGTTCGTAAATGCGTAGAGAACTGTCATGCTTGTCGAGTTTCGAAGGCTAGTTCAGGTAAAATACAAGCTGAATTACATCCTATACCTAAGACCAGCACAAATTGGCATACAGTTCACGTGGACATAACGGGAAAACTAAGCGGGAAAAGTGATTCGAAGGAATATGTCATTGCTTTGGTCGACGTCTTCACTAAATTCGTATATCTGCATCATACTCGTAAAATAGATTCCCTTAGTACCGTTGAAGCACTTAAGTATGCTATATTTTATTCGGCAGTCCTTGCCGGATAATAGCGGATCAAGAGAGGTGTCCTACGGGTAAAGAGTTCCAAGATTTCTGTCAAGGTAAACACTAAACTCTACTTAATCTCAACCGGTGCGAGTAGGACTAACGGACAGGTAGAGCATATCACGGCTACGTTGAAAATTATGTTCACAATCATAGAAACGACCGGGCTAGACGCGATTGGCGAGGTGCAGTTGGCTTTGAATTGCACCACCAACCGCGTGACTAAATCGAGTCCATTGGGACTGTTAATCGGTAGAACAGCAAAGACCTTACGACATGTTGATACCCGATAATACCGAAGACAGATATTCAGATATCTCCGATGTAAGACAGCAGGCAATAGAGAATATAGAAATTAGTGCTAGGTACGATAAAGGTGGATTTGACAAAACTAAAGCTAAAGTAGTTAGGTTTAATCTTGGTGATTTTGTATTACGCAAAAACGAGGAAATAAAATCAAACTAAATTACATCCAAAATTTAAGGGCCCGTTTGTAATAACAGAAATTTTGGAAGGGGATAGGTATGTTTTGAAAACAGCAGATGGTAAACGATCCTATAAATACAGTCATGATAGGTTGAGGAAAATGCCGAATAGTCGTATCCCTGCTGAATTGGATGTCTGTAGCGATGGCGAGAACAGTGACCATGGCGATATGAGTACCTCGATCTCGGAGGACCACAAGCACGACGATAATAACGCCTAGCAGAGTAATGTAGGAAAGGTCAGTGAGCCTGTGCAATGGGTTAAATGTACCATTGGGTGTAGACTGTGCAATGGGTTAAATGTACCATTGAGTGGAGCCTGTGCAATGGGTAAATGTACCATTGGGTGTAGACTATGCAATGGGTTAAATGTACCATTGGGTGTAGACTGTGCAATGGGTTAAATGTACCATTGGGTGTAGACTGTGCAATGGGTTAAATGTACCATTGGGTGATAATGTAAGAAAGGTCAGGAAGGCCGAGCAATGGGTTAAATGCACCATTGGGCGATAATGTAATAAAACTTTGGGCGGTCGTGCGATCCAGTAAACGAGATTCACTTGGGTGCGAAATCGAAAATGGTCCATCACGTCATTGCGACCAGATTAACAACCTGCAGGATGCAACTAGCATTTTGAATACCAATCATGATGTCATTAATTTGTTCTTCTTATCCCTTTCATTACCAAATCTCTGAACAAAATTAGTGTTAAACCGACCCCTTGATTTAGTTAAGTTGTAAATAATGTTATTTGTACCGAATCTAATATTGGAAAAACTCAATATTTTAGTTTCACACGGGGACGTGTGATAGTCAGGATGGCCGTGTCGGAGATGAAAGGACACCGTAGCCTTTGGAATTCTGCATAGTCCCACAATATTGTAATCTAGAGTTTACTATAGCTGTAATTAAACAATTGTAGTCATTCAATCCGATTGTAATTATTCGCGAGTTGTGATGATGAGCTTAGGCTCGGGGCGACAGCCAGTCGCCGAACGTAGCCGCGGTCACGGGATGAACGCTTTGTCTAACAAAGGCACGGAGTAATTCTATAGCTCTCTCTAAAAAAGGAAATAGTTGTAACACTCGGCAGTAAACATTCCATCGGTCTCTGTCCCGTAGCGCGCCACACGCAGACCCTATTCTTCGAATAAGATGATTGCCAGATGTCGATGCGTCTTCGCAGTACACGTTCAGCTAGCCTGAGGGCCCGTTATAAACACTAAGATCTAGTTACCTAAAGTCCTTCAAATAGACAAACAGTCTTTGTCCCAACTACGGGAAGATAGAGGAGACATATTTTCCAACGAACGACGCCTCCCACCAGCAACTTTCCCTCGAGGGCGGCTAACGTCTTATTCTAACCACCGATATAGAGATTGACCAATTAGCAGCTACGCCAATTTCCCTTTACTTTCTGAACGAAGGTTGTCTTCGACGAATCCGATGATTTCGTGTCCTCGGACACACCCCATCATAGTTTTCCTCTGCAGCATCATCGCGACGGAGAGGCATTCTCTCGTGAGGTCGTATTGGCGAGTCACTGAGTATCTGTACGCTCGGTGGATATTCCACGTTTTAACAAAGAGTCCGACTTAGATATTGTGAGCATGTTCATCCATCATCCCGTTGACCGCAGATTCGTTATTGAACCTAAGTTCATTGTCATTAGCTTCTCGAGTACCTGATTACCACGGTTACTTGTCTAATTCTATAATAATCGTATTTGCACTGGTCGATGTCTTCTCTATTGCATAACGACAACGTGTAATCCGAACGAAGATTCGTTTCACGCCCCTAACTCTACTTCTAAGGTAAACCCGACATTTATAATGTAAAAAATGTATATTGTTGAGGTTATTCGGTGTGTAAACAGAGAAAACACGTGGATAAATTGTAAGGTAGAAAATCTATTTAAATAGAAGTGTAATAAGTAAGAATACAATTTGAGCTGGTCCAGATCCGCACGCTAGCTGTGTTACCTAATAACTGAAAACCCCGAAGCCAACGTCGCCTGTCTACTGTTTATGACGTGACTTCGTCGCAGTCTTTTGTCTACGCGCTGTCGATGGCTTCAGTGCTTGAGAAAACTAAAAAAGACCAGATGTAGAGTTTTCTTAGAAGTGGTAACCACTTCAACACCCTCCCTAAAACTCTACATCCCTACAAACAATTATCTCAAATTTACAAATTATCTCTTAATATTTTTCTAACTCTTGTCGTAAATATCTGAAAATTAATTTGTCAATGCCTTCACAAGTACATTTGCCAGCCGCCTTTCTCTTTTCCATACAAATTAATTTATTACAAAAAAAACTAGAAGACTAAACAGATCATGTAGAGTTTTTCCTTTTTTTTTTTTGAGAAGTAATAATCACTTCGACACCCTCCCTAAAAACTCTACATGTTTACAAACAATTACCTCTTAATATCTTTTTTTACTTTTCAAACCTAACTTTTTTTCTTAAATATTCAAATCTCGGTTTTGGCAACGCCTTTGTACATATATCTGCCAATTGCTCTTCGCTTGTTACATACGTTATATCAATTTCGCCTCTATTGTATAAATCTCGCAAGAAATGATATCTTTCGTCAATATGCTTACTTCTTTGATGGAATTCTGGATTCTTAATTAATTTCACGGCACTAGTATTGTCTACACATAGCATATACTTAAGGACCTCTAATTTACATTCAAGAAATATTTTCTTAAGCCACATAATTTCTTTCGCTCCTGAGGCTGCACTGACATATTCAGCTTCGGTCGTAGATAGAGCTATACAATGTTGTCGCTTACATTGCCATGTGATGGCCGCATTCGCATACTTACATACAACGCCTGATGTCGACTTTCTTGTTTCTTTGTCGCCTGCATAGTCAGCGTCGCTAAAGGTTTCGAGACTGCCTGCTTTTGTATATAAGAGTCTGTAATTTTTTTTTTTATTTTTATTTAAAATTTTTTATATGTTAATAAAATATATATATATTTTAAATGTAATGTTATCTATCTTATGTTTGTTAAATATATTTGTTTGATTTTATATTTTCCTTTTAATTAATTATATATATATATATATTTTTTTTATACTTTTGTATTTGACAATGTTATTGCGCATATAATATATTTAAGAAAAATGTTAACAATGTGTTTTCATGATTTGTTTCTCGCGGCTGATTTCCATTAATCCCTAATATTCCTGTCACCATAAAATAACGCGTGTTATTGTGTTAATTATTATTTATTCCTACCTTGCCACGACGTTCCATTTTGTATTAAATATTTACTCTCGTCGTTCTTTCCTCTCTTCTTTTTCTTTTATCGAAAATATAACTTATTTTGTAACGCATAACAGTTAGTGCACGCATGTTTCATGCAAAATGGCCGCCCGTGAATGTCCCTAGCATGACAGTGTTAATTATTCTTTGATTTCATATATACATATATTTTTATAATTTGATAATTTTGGATTTGTTGCATAGTATTGGAAGTATTGTCTCTAATATTTACTAGGTTATTATATGTTTGGTATATATGTTTATACTTATATGTAACTCTCCAAGTTGTTGCGGCGTTGATTGATTTGATCGCTAGATTAAAATATATTTATATATACATATATCCCTGTTGTTTCAATTATTTTGCATAGAGTGGTTTTCCTTTCTTGTTACGGCACGTGCGGAGCGCGGGACGTGACAATTGTATTAATAATCAAACTCCAGGCAGAAACTGCCTAGCAATGGCGTTTGGAACTTTCTCGATGCTTCCAACGAGTGCGTATCAAACTCCAGGCAGAGGCTGCCTAGCAACGGGCGTTTGGAACCTTCTCGATGCTTCCAAACGAGTGTAGAAAACAAAATGCAATCGTACAGCGAGAAAAAATCTCCACGAGACTGGCATTCGTGCGATTGCCTTGGAGAGTGACACATCGAGCATTTTTAACAATCGTATTTCTGTGCCTAAGATTAGTTTCCGCTTAGTAAAGAGTTATACCGTTTACCGTGGATTCGTTTGAACCCAAAAAAACATAGTTAATAGCGTTCATTACACTTATTATTCGTAAATCATTTTATTCATTAAACTTACTATTCGTTAAACTTATTATTCATTAGACTTATTATTTGTTAATTTTATTCGTACAATTTATTATTCATTTTTATTATTCGTACAATTTATTATTCACTAACTTTATTATTCGTCAAACTTATTATTCATTAGACTTATTATTTGTTAAGCTTTGTAGTAGTCTTGTATATACGTGTAAATATAATCTCGGCTTTGTAAAACAATGACTAATCCACGTGAAGAGTTGTTACGCGCCCAAAATTCCAACCATAACCCGACACATATAATTGTAAATTACTATAATAACGGACCCAAGAAAGTAAAAATAAAAAAAAAAAAAACTAAAACAAGAATTAAATTGAAAACGTAACAGTAACAATTAAAATATTTTCTTGGTGGCAGCGGTGGGATACGCTCCACAGAGGATTAAAGTTCTTACGGTTATTGACAAAATATACTAGAGAACATGGCAACTCCATTAAAATCATTGAACGAAGACATGCTCTTGACATTGTCAGAAAAACTAAGAGCATGTGATGCAAATTTTCGAGTAATAGCCGACATGAGTACAAAAATCAATGAATTAAAAGACGACATGCGTTCACTCAAGACATAAAAGGAAACCGAGACACTCGTATCACCGTCGATAATTCCCTAGGTGATAATACCGACAGACGGTAGCCCCCAACCAATTAAGTTAAAAGACGCGATCGAGTCAGTACCAATATTCGACGGATATCGACCCTCAGTATTTCAATTTTTAAGAGGATGCGAGCGCGCACGAAACATGATTCCGCGGCATCAGGAGCCTCAATTGGTAAAATTATTAATGAATAAGCTTCGCGGGCACGCGTTCCTCGCCGCCAGTTAGTTAGGACAGTTAGCTAAACAGTTTGAACGATTTCGGGAACAAATTAAAGGATATGTTCGGCCCAGGGAAATCCCTTAAGGGGGGTAAGGTTTTAAAATCTTTTTTTTGCATTCTTTTTATTTTTTTAATTGAATGCATAACATCTTAAGAATATTGTGTCAAAATTTCAAGTCGATTGGAGCAAAATTGACGAAGTTACGAGGATTTTTATACATGTCGGATGATATTACCTACTCGAACCGAGCGTGCTATTGTTACTTCGCAGACGTTTTTTTCTCTATATAATACCTAATTTTACCCCCAGATCTATTTATAGTACTTAACGACTTAAGTACAAACCTCCTTATACCTGTACTGTATATTTTGTCAGTGTAGAGTAAAAAATTTAGTGTAGGAGTAAATATTCCATTTTCATTAAGTTTTGTGTTAAATTATTACTAAAATGCCTAAAAAAGTTACTAGATCTGATAGACAATCAACTGGTTCGAGATTATATCGACCTAGAAAAATTGTACCTCCGCATAAACGTAAATACGAAGGCACTTCAACAAATAGCGCGTCAGCTAAATAAATAAAAGTGACTGTTGAAGATCAAGTTACGAAGGATCGTGAAAAATATTATAGGATAATTGATTTTTTATTAGTCTTTTCAACAATTGCTACGCTAGTGAAGAGGTAAACCGATAAAATTCGCTTATGAACGTTTTATACCAGATTTTTTAGTGTTCAAAGCTTTAAAGCGTTTTCCCCACAACTCACGTTTTCAAAGTCGGTGCCCCCAATTACTTCAAAACTACTGCACCGATCCTCTTGAAATTTTGAATACTATTTCTGTATATAATTTGCGAGGTAACGCTGTAGAGTTTTTTTCAAATTTGTTAATTATTTTTATTTTAAAATAACAAATTAGCCGAAAATTTTCGCACAAAATCGCGTTTTTCCATTCAAAGTGTTCCTAAAAAGTGAAAAATTGAAATTTCGAAAAAATCTTCACAGCGTTACTTGGGGAAAACTGTTATCTAACGAATGAACTTCAACTTTTTGATTTCTGATGATCCCAGCACCAAGTTCTGAGGGGCACCGCAATTATACTTTTTTCCGAGACACGTCTGAATAATTGCTGCCATTGCCGTATTTTTTAATATTTCTCCGTGAAAATTTTATACAATATTCTTCGAATGTCACACTTTAATGTACTATTGGTTTTAAAAAAGAAATTTTAACTGTATCGTCAGAAAAAATTCACAAAAACATGCCTTTCTTGTACGAATTAACCTTACCCCCCTTTAACGAATATAAGGGAGAATTAGAAACAATATTCCAACGACCGGGGGAAGACGTACTAGACTATATGGATCGCGTCAGAAACCTTAGGTTAGCAATAATGGACGGAAAAAGATGTGATTACGGTATTATATCTCAGGATGTTCAAGATACAATAGATTGGGACACAATCGAATCGTTCCAACAATCGTTAGGAATAGATTGAGACAAATTTACTATTAGACTTCGGATCAGAAATCAATGTCATCAAGAAACCTGCCTTACCCGAATCAGCAATCATCAACGAGCAAGAATCAATTGAAGTTCGAAGAATTACGGCAACGAGCCTGGTCTCCCTAGGGCAGACGGTAATACAGGTTGCGGGCCATCCAGTTATTTTTCACGTAGTTGACTCATTGCTGATCGATCAAGATGGAATCTTAGGATCCGAATTTTTCGCAGGATGCAAGGCTCGTTTGGATTACGAGCGAAAACATATCAAGTGGAGAAATATTTATATTCCCTTCGATACAAGAGAAAAGATAATCGTGCCGAAACGAAGTTCGGTACCATGTTCGATTAACATTACAAATCTGGAGATAAAAGAGGGATTTATTCCCAAAATCGAGCCAATCAAGGGAGTCTATTTCGGTAATGTAGGTGCGGATTAGAAATTATAAAGGAAAAGGATATATAAGGATAATAAATACTACCTCGAGGAATTACGAATTTACCACACCTACAATGGTAATTAAAG
>JACSOB010000203.1:0-38904 GCA_019677175.1 Bombus sylvicola | reverse complement strand
GTCGAAACATTGAAATGAAGTAAAAAGTTCTGAGCGCTTTTTCGCTTTATTTCGACGATGAAATTAACATAGTCAAGATTATTCGATTTAGATTAAATATGCGCCGTTTTGTTCGATTACTTTTGTCCATTTTGAAGGCAATTTCATAATTCCGCGGTTGAAGAAGTCCTCGTCCCTATTGGTAAAAAACTTGACCAGCTCATTTTCACAAGCCTCTCTTGAGGCCAGTTTTGTACCATCAAGAAAATTTTGCAAAAACTTAAAAAGGTGATAATCGCTTGGTGCCAGGTCTGGACTGTACGGCGGATGCGATAGAACCTCCCAGCCAAGCTCTCGGAGCTTCTGACGCGTCGTTAAAGATGTGTGCGGCCTGGCGTTGTCTTGATGGAACACAACACCTTTCCTATTGGCCAATTCTGGCCGCTTCTGGTCGATCGCCTGCTTCAGTCTGGTCAGTTGTTGACAATAGAGGTCCGAATTAAGTGTTTGCCCCGATGGGAGCAGCTCATAATGGATGATTCCCTTCCAATCCCACCAAACACACAATAAAACCTTCTTGGCCGTTAATCCACGCTTGGCGATCGTTTGGGCCGGCCCACCGCGATTGGACCACGATCTTTTTCGGCTGTTGTTCTCGTATGTGACCCATTTTTCATCGCCAGTCACCATCCGCTTCAAAAATGGGTCGATTTCGTTACGTCTCAACAAAGAATCGCAGGCATCAATTCGGTCCAAAAGGTTCTTTTGCGTCAATTCATGTGGCACCCATACGTCGAGCTTCTTCTTGAGACCAGCCTTATGCAAATGGTTCCAAACGGTTTTCTGGCTAATCTTCAGTTCCTGGGCAATGGAATAAGTGCTCACATGCCGGTCCGACTCGACGATTTCCATGATTTTATCCACATTTTCGACGATTGGCCTACCAGAGCGTGCCTCATCTTCGACGTCCATATTACCAGAACGGAATCGTTGGAACCACCGCTTTGCTGTTGCATTCGATACTGTACTGGGTCCATAAACAGCACAAATTTTTTTGGCCGCCTGCTCCGCCTTTTCACCTTGGTCGTAGTGGTACTGAAGAATGTATCGAATTTTCTCTTTTTTTATCTCCATTTTCGAACGCTGTAACACACAACTGGCTTCACCGAACACAAAACTGACAAAGAACCTTTTTGATGCGTAATATCACCTTGAAATCGGTGTATACTATGACTCGATGCGATGTGCACATCGTGAGATATGGCTCACTAAAGACATCTAGCGAAAAACGCTCAGAACTTTTTACTTAACCTAATATTTCGACGTTTAAGCGCTCTTTTCACTGCACTTTACGCGCCAAATGTAATGCACACACGTTTCAGCGTCGAAACAAGCCCAACGGCTCGCAAATCGCGATGATTTCCTCGATTTTGACGAAAATCGACGACCGTCATTTCCTATCCCGTTTAGGATATTTCGACGTTTAAGCGCTCTTTTCACTGCACTTTACGCGCCAAATGTAATGCACAACGTTTCAGCGTCGAAACAAGCCCAACGGCTCGCAAATCGCGATGATTTCGTCGATTTTGACGAAAACGAACCGTCATTTCCATCCCGTTTGAGATATTTCGACGTTTAAGCGCTCTTTTCACTGCACTTTACGCGCCAAATGTAATGCACACACGTTTCAGCGTCGAAACAAGCCCAACGGCTCGCAAATCGCGATGATTTCGTCGATTTTGACGAAAACTGACCGTCATTTCCATCCCGTTTGAGATATTTCGACGTTTAAGCGCTCTTTTCACTGCACTTTACGCGCCAAATGTAATGCACACACGTTTCAGCGTCGAAACAAGCCCAACGGCTCGCAAATCGCGATGATTTCGTCGATTTTGACGAAAAACTGACCGTCATTTCTATCCCGTTTGAGATATTTCGACGTTTAAGCGCTCTTTTCACTGCACTTTACGCGCCAAATGTAATGCACACACGTTTCAGCGTCGAAACAAGCCCAACAGCTCGCAAATCGCGATGATTTCCTCGATTTTGACGAAAACTGACCGTCATTTCTATCCCGTTTGAGATATTTCGACGTTTAAGCGCTCTTTTCACTCCACTTTACGCGCCAAATGTAATGCACATACGTTTCAGCGTCGAAACAAGCCCAACGGCTCGCAAATCGCGATGATTTCCTCGATTTTGACGAAAACTGACCGTCATTTCCATCCCGTTTGAGATATTTCGACGTTTAAGCGCTCTTTTCACTGCACTTTACGCGCCAAATGTAATGCACACACGTTTCAGCGTCGAAACAAGCCCAACGGCTCGCAAATCGCGATGATTTCCTCGATTTTGACGAAAACTGACCGTCATTTCCATCCCGTTTGAGATATTTCGACGTTTAAGCGCTCTTTTCACTCCACTTTACGCGCCAAATGTAATGCACACACGTTTCAGCGTCGAAACAAGCCCAACGGCTCGCAAATCGCGATGATTTCGTCGATTTTGACGAAAAACTGACCGTCATTTCCATCCCGTTTGAGATATTTCGACGTTTAAGCGCTCTTTTCACTCCACTTTACGCGCCAAATGTAATGCACACACGTTTCAGCGTCGAAACAAGCCCAACGGCTCGCAAATCGCGATGATTTCGTCGATTTTGACGAAAACTGACCGTCATTTCCATCCCGTTTGAGATATTTCGACGTTTAAGCGCTCTTTTCACTCGCTACTTTACGCGCCAAATGTAATGCACACACGTTTCAGCGTCGAAACAAGCCCAACAGCTCGCAAATCGCGATGATTTCGCCGATTTTGACGAAAACTGACCGTCATTTCTATCCCGTTTGAGATATTTCGACGTTTAAGCGCTCTTTTCACTCCACTTTACGCGCCAAATGTAATGCACACACGTTTCAGCGTCGAAACAAGCCCAACAGCTCGCAAATCGCGATGATTTCCTCGATTTTGACGAAAACTGACCGTCATTTCTATCCCGTTTGAGATATTTCGACGTTTAAGCGCTCTTTTCACTCCACTTTACGCGCCAAATGTAATGCACATACGTTTCAGCGTCGAAACAAGCCCAACGGCTCGCAAATCGCGATGATTTCGTCGATTTTGACGAAAACTGACCGTCATTTCCATCCCGTTTGAGATATTTCGACGTTTAAGCGCTCTTTTCACTCCACTTTACGCGCCAAATGTAATGCACACACGTTTCAGCGTCGAAACAAGCCCAACGGCTCGCAAATCGCGATGATTTCCTCGATTTTGACGAAAACTGACCGTCATTTCTATCCCGTTTGAGATATTTCGACGTTTAAGCGCTCTTTTCACTCCACTTTACGCGCCAAATGTAATGCACACACGTTTCAGCGTCGAAAACAAGCCCAACAGCTCGCAAATCGCGATGATTTCCTCGATTTTGACGAAAACTGACCGTCATTTCTATCCCGTTTGAGATATTTCGACGTTTAAGCGCTCTTTTCACTCCACTTTACGCGCCAAATGTAATGCACACACGTTTCAGCGTCGAAACAAGCCCAACAGCTCGCAAATCGCGATGATTTCCTCGATTTTGACGAAAACTGACCGTCATTTCTATCCCGTTTGAGATATTTCGACGTTTAAGCGCTCTTTTCACTCCACTTTACGCGCCAAATGTAATGCACACACGTTTCAGCGTCGAAACAAGCCCAACGGCTCGCAAATCGCGATGATTTCGTCGATTTTGACGAAAACTAACCGTCATTTCCATACCCCGTTTGAGATATTTCGACGTTTAAGCGCTCTTTTCACTCCACTTTACGCGCCAAAAGTAATGCACACACGTTTCAGCGTCGAAACAAGCCCAACAGCTCGCAAATCGCGATGATTTCCTCGATTTTGACGAAAACTGACCGTCATTTCTATCCCGTTTGAGATATTTCGACGTTTAAGCGCTCTTTTCACTCCACTTTACGCGCCAAATGTAATGCACACACGTTTCAGCGTCGAAACAAGCCCAACCGGTCGCAAATCGCGATGATTTCCTCGATTTTGACGAAAACTGACCGTCATTTCTATCCCGTTTGAGATATTTCGACGTTTAAGCGCTCTTTGCACTCCACTTTACGCGCCAAATGTAACGCACACACGTTTCAGCGTCGAAACAAGCCCAACAGCTCGCAAATCGCGATGATTTCCTCGATTTTGACGAAAACTGACCGTCATTTCTATCCCGTTTGAGATATTTCGACGTTTAAGCGCTCTTTTCACTGCACTTTACGCGCCAAATGTAATGCACACACGTTTCAGCGTCGAAACAAGTCCAACGGCTCGCAAATCGCGATGATTTCCTCGATTTTGACGAAAACTAACCGTCATTTCCATACCGTTTGAGATATTTCGACGTTTAAGCGGTCTTTTCACTCCACTTTACGCGCCAAATGTAATGCACACACGTTTCAGCGTCGAAACAAGCCCAACGGCTCGCAAATCGCGATGATTTCGTCGATTTTGTCGAAAACTAACCGTCATTTCCATACCGTTTAAGATATTTCGACGTTTAAGCGCTCTTTTCACTCCACTTTACGGGCCAAATGTAATGCACACACGTTTCAGCGTCGAAACAAGCCCAGCAGCTCGCAAATCGCGATGATTTCCTCGTTTTTGACGAAAACTGAACGTCATTTTTATCCCGTTTGAGATATTTCGACGTTTAAGCGCTCTTTTTCACTCCACTTTAGGCGCCAAAAGTAATGCACACACGTTTCAGCGTCGAAACAAGCCCAACAGCTCGCAAATCGCGATGATTTCCTCGATTTTGACGAAAAACTGACCGTCATTTCTATCCCGTTTGAGATATTTCGACGTTTAAGCGCTCTTTTCACTCCACTTTGCGCGTCAAATGTAATGCACATACGTTTCAGCGTCGAAACAAGCCCAACGGCTCGCAAATCGCGATGATTTCGTCGATTTTGACGAAAACCAAACGTCATTTCCATACCGTTTGAGATATTTCGACGTTTAAGCGCTCTTTTCACTCCACTTTACGCGCCAAATGTAATGCACATACGTTTCAGCGTCGAAACGAGCCCAACGGCTCGCAAATCGCGATGATTTCGTCGATTTTGACGAAAACTAAACGTCATTTCCATACCGTGTGAGATATTTCGACGTTTAAGCGCTCTTTTCACTCCACTTTACGCGCCAAATGTAATGCACACACGTTTCAGCGTCGAAACAAGCCCAACGGCTCGCAAATCGCGATGATTTCCTCGATTTTGACGAAAACTAACCGTCATTTCCATACCGTTTGAGATATTTCGACGTTTAAGCGCTCTTTTCACTCCACTTTACGCGCCAAATGTAACGCACACACGTTTCAGCGTCGAAACAAGCCCAACGGCTCGCAAATCGCGATGATTTCGTCGATTTTGTCGAAAACTAACCGTCATTTCCATACCGTTTAAGATATTTCGACGTTTAAGCGCTCCTTTCACTCCACTTTACGGACCAAATGTAATGCACACACGTTTCAGCGTCGAAACAAGCCCAGCAGCTCGCAAATCGCGATGATTTACACGTTTTTGACGAAAACTGAACGTCATTTTTATCCCGTTTGAGATATTTCGACGTTTAAGCGCTCTTTTCACTCCACTTTAGGCGCCAAAAGTAACGCACACACGTTTCAGCGTCGAAACAAGCCCAACAGCTCGCAAATCGCGATGATGTCCTCGATCTTGACGAAAACTGACCGTCATTTCTATCCCGTTTGAGATATTTCGACGTTTAAGCGCTCTTTTCACTCCACTTTACGCGTCAAATGTAATGCACATACGTTTCAGCGTCGAAACCAGCCCAACGGCTCGCAAATCGCGATGATTTCGTCGATTTTGACGAAAACTAAACGTCATTTCCATACCGTTTGAGATATTTCGACGTTTAAGCGCTCTTTTCACTCCACTTTGCGCGCCAAATGTAATGCACACACGTTTCAGCGTCGAAACAAGCCCAACGGCTCGCAAATCGCGATGATTTCGCCGATTTAGACGAAAACTAACCGTCATTTCCATACCGTTTGAGATATTTCGACGTTTAAGCGCTCTTTTCACTCCACTTTAGGCGCCAAAAGTAACGCACACACGTTTCAGCGTCGAAACCAGCCCAACAGCTCGCAAATCGCGATGATTTCCTCGATTTTGACGAAAACTGACCGTCATTTCTATCCCGTTTGAGATATTTCGACGTTTAAGCGCTCTTTTCACTCCACTTTACGCGCCAAATGTAATGCACACACGTTTCAGCGTCGAAACAAGCCCAACAGCTCGCAAATCGCGATGATTTCCTCGATTTTGACGAAAACTGACCGTCATTTCTATCCCGTTTGAGATATTTCGACGTTTAAGCGCTCTTTTCACTCCACTTTACGCGCCAAATGTAATGCACACACGTTTCAGCGTCGAAACAAGCCCAACAGCTCGCAAATCGCGATGATTTCCTCGATTTTGACGAAAACTGACCGTCATTTCTATCCCGTTTGAGATATTTCGACGTTTAAGCGCTCTTTTCACTCCACTTTACGCGCCAAATGTAATGCACACACGTTTCAGCGTCGAAACAAGCCCAACAGCTCGCAAATCGCGATGATTTCCTCGATTTTGACGAAAACTGACCGTCATTTCTATCCCGTTTGAGATATTTCGACGTTTAAGCGCTCTTTTCACTCCACTTTACGCGCCAAATGTAATGCACACACGTTTCAGCGTCGAAACAAGCCCAACAGCTCGCAAATCGCGATGATTTCCTCGATTTTGACGAAAACTGACCGTCATTTCTATCCCGTTTGAGATATTTCGACGTTTAAGCGCTCTTTTCACTCCACTTTACGCGCCAAATGTAATGCACACACGTTTCAGCGTCGAAACAAGCCCAACAGCTCGCAAATCGCGATGATTTCCTCGATTTTGACGAAAACTGACCGTCATTTCTATCCCGTTTGAGATATTTCGACGTTTAAGCGCTCTTTTCACTCCACTTTACGCGCCAAATGTAATGCACACACGTTTCAGCGTCGAAACAAGCCCAACGGCTCGCAAATCGCGATGATTTCCTCGATTTTGACGAAAACTGACCGTCATTTCTATCCCGTTTGAGATATTTCGACGTTTAAGCGCTCTTTTCACTCCACTTTACGCGCCAAATGTAATGCACACACGTTTCAGCGTCGAAACAAGCCCAACGGCTCGCAAATCGCGATGATTTCCTCGATTTTGACGAAAACTGACCGTCATTTCTATACCGTTTGAGATATTTCGACGTTTAAGCGCTCTTTTCACTCCACTTTACGCGCCAAATGTAATGCACACACGTTTCAGCGTCGAAACAAGCCCAACAGCTCGCAAATCGCGATGATTTCCTCGATTTTGACGAAAACTGACCGTCATTTCCTATCCCGTTTGAGATATTTCGACGTTTAAGCGCTCTTTTCACTCCACTTTACGCGCCAAATGTAATGCACACACGTTTCAGCGTCGAAACAAGCCCAACAGCTCGCAAATCGCGATGATTTCCTCGATTTTGACGAAAACTGACCGTCATTTCTATCCCGTTTGAGATATTTCGACGTTTAAGCGCTCTTTTCACTCCACTTTACGCGCCAAATGTAATGCACACACGTTTCAGCGTCGAAACAAGCCCAACAGCTCGCAAATCGCGATGATTTCCTCGATTTTGACGAAAACTGACCGTCATTTCTATCCCGTTTGAGATATTTCGACGTTTAAGCGCTCTTTTCACTCCACTTTACGCGCCAAATGTAATGCACACACGTTTCAGCGTCGAAACAAGCCCAACGGCTCGCAAATCGCGATGATTTCCTCGATTTTGACGAAAACTGACCGTCATTTCTATCCCGTTTGAGATATTTCGACGTTTAAGCGCTCTTTTCACTCCACTTTACGCGCCAAATGTAATGCACACACGTTTCAGCGTCGAAACAAGCCCAACAGCTCGCAAATCGCGATGATTTCCTCGATTTTGACGAAAACTGACCGTCATTTCTATCCCGTTTGAGATATTTCGACGTTTAAGCGCTCTTTTCACTCCACCTTACGCGCCAAATGTAATGCACATACGTTTCAGCGTCGAAACCAGCCCAACGGCTCGCAAATCGTGATGATTTCGTCGATTTTGACGAAAACTAACCGTCATTTCCATACCGTTTGAGATATTTCGACGTTTAAGCGCTCTTTTCACTGCACTTTGCGCGCCAAATGTAATGCACACACGTTTCAGCGTCGAAACAAGCCCAACGGCTCGCAAATCGCGATGATTTCCTCGATTTTGACGAAAACTGACCGTCATTTCTTACCCGTTTGAGATATTTCGACGTTTAAGCGCTCTTTTCACTCCACTTTACGCGCCAAATGTAATGCACACACGTTTCAGCGTCGAAACAAGCCCAACGGCTCGCAAATCGCGATGATTTCCTCGATTTTGACGAAAACTGACCGTCATTTCTATCCCGTTTGAGATATTTCGACGTTTAAGCGCTCTTTTCACATCCACTTTACGCGCCAAATGTAATGCACACACGTTTCAGCGTCGAAACAAGCCCAACGGCTCGCAAATCGCGATGATTTCCTCGATTTTGACGAAAACTGACCGTCATTTCTATCCCGTTTGAGATATTTCGACGTTTAAGCGCTCTTTTCACTCCACTTTACGCGCCAAATGTAATGCACACACGTTTCAGCGTCGAAACAAGCCCAACAGCTCGCAAATCGCGATGATTTCCTCGATTTTGACGAAAACTGACCGTCATTTCTATCCCGTTTGAGATATTTCGACGTTTAAGCGCTCTTTTCACTCCACTTTACGCGCCAAATGTAATGCACACACGTTTCAGCGTCGAAACAAGCCCAACAGCTCGCAAATCGCGATGATTTCCTCGATTTTGACGAAAACTGACCGTCATTTCTATCCCGTTTGAGATATTTCGACGTTTAAGCGCTCTTTTCACTCCACTTTACGCGCCAAATGTAATGCACACACGTTTCAGCGTCGAAACAAGCCCAACGGCTCGCAAATCGCGATGATTTCCTCGATTTTGACGAAAACTGACCGTCATTTCTATCCCGTTTGAGATATTTCGACGTTTAAGCGCTCTTTTCACTCCACTTTACGCGCCAAATGTAATGCACACACGTTTCAGCGTCGAAACAAGCCCAACAGCTCGCAAATCGCGATGATTTCCTCGATTTTGACGAAAACTGACCGTCATTTCTATCCCGTTTGAGATATTTCGACGTTTAAGCGCTCTTTTCACTCCACCTTACGCGTCAAATGTAATGCACATACGTTTCAGCGTCGAAACGAGCCCAACGGCTCGCAAATCGTGATGATTTCGTCGATTTTGACGAAAACTAAACGTCATTTCCATAACGTTTGTGATATTTCGACGTTTAAGTGCTCCTTTCACTGCACTTTGCGCGCCAAATGTAATGCACACACGTTTCAACGTTGAAACAAGCCCAACGGCTCGCGAATCGCGATGATTTCCTCGATTTTGAAGAAAACTGACCGTCATTTCTTACCCGTTTGAGATATTTCGACGTTTAAGCGCTCTTTTCACTCCACTCTACGCGCCAAATGTAATGCACACACGTTTCGGCGTCGAAACAAGCCCAACGGCTCGCAAATCGCGATGATTTCCTCGATTTTGACGAAAACTGACCGTCATTTCTATCCCGTTTGAGATATTTCCACGTTTAAGCGCTCTTTTCACACCACTTTACGCGCCAAATGTAATGCACACACGTTTCAGCGTCGAAACAAGCCCAACGGCTCGCAAATCGCGATGATTACCTCCATTTTGACGAAAACTGACCGTCATTTCTATCCCGTTTGAGATATTTCGACGTTTAAGCGCTCTTTTCACTCCACTTTACGCGCCAAATGTAACGCACACACGTTTCAGCGTCGAAACAAGCCCAACAGCTCGCAAATCGCGATGATTTCCTCGATTTTGACGAAAACTGACCGTCATTTCTATCCCGTTTGAGATATTTCGACGTTTAAGCGCTCTTTTCACTCCACTTTACGCGCCAAATGTAATGCACACACGTTTCAGCGTCGAAACAAGCCCAACAGCTCGCAAATCGCGATGATTTCCTCGATTTTGACGAAAACTAACCGTCATTTCCATACCGTTTGAGATATTTCGACGTTTAAGCGCTCTTTTCACTCCACTTTACGCGCCAAATGTAATGCACACACGTTTCAGCGTCGAAACAAGCCCAACGGCTCGCAAATCGCGATGATTTCCTCGATTTTGACGAAAACTGACCGTCATTTCTATCCCGTTTGAGATATTTCGACGTTTAAGCGCTCTTTTCACTCCACTTTACGCGCCAAATGTAATGCACACACGTTTCAGCGTCGAAACAAGCCCAACGGCTCGCAAATCGCGATGATTTCCTCGATTTTGACGAAAACTGACCGTCATTTCTATCCCGTTTGAGATATTTCGACGTTTAAGCGCTCTTTTCACTCCACTTTACGCGCCAAAAGTAACGCACACACGTTTCAGCGTCGAAACAAGCCCAACAGCTCGCAAATCGCGATGATTTCCTCGATTTTGACGAAAACTGACCGTCATTTCTATCCCGTTTGAGATATTTCGACGTTTAAGCGCTCTTTTCACTCCACTTTACGCGCCAAATGTAATGCACACACGTTTCAGCGTCGAAACAAGCCCAACAGCTCGCAAATCGCGATGATTTCCTCGATTTTGACGAAAACTGACCGTCATTTCTATCCCGTTTGAGATATTTCGACGTTTAAGCGCTCTTTTCACTCCACTTTACGCGCCAAATGTAATGCACACACGTTTCAGCGTCGAAACAAGCCCAACAGCTCGCAAATCGCGATGATTTCCTCGATTTTGACGAAAACTGACCGTCATTTCTATCCCGTTTGAGATATTTCGACGTTTAAGCGCTCTTTTCACTCCACTTTACGCGCCAAATGTAATGCACACACGTTTCAGCGTCGAAACAAGCCCAACGGCTCGCAAATCGCGATGATTTCCTCGATTTTGACGAAAACTGACCGTCATTTCTATCCCGTTTGAGATATTTCGACGTTTAAGCGCTCTTTTCACTCCACTTTACGCGCCAAATGTAATGCACACACGTTTCAGCGTCGAAACAAGCCCAACAGCTCGCAAATCGCGATGATTTCCTCGATTTTGACGAAAACTGACCGTCATTTCTATCCCGTTTGAGATATTTCGACGTTTAAGCGCTCTTTTCACTCCACTTTACGCGCCAAATGTAATGCACACACGTTTCAGCGTCGAAACAAGCCCAACAGCTCGCAAATCGCGATGATTTCCTCGATTTTGACGAAAACTGACCGTCATTTCTATCCCGTTTGAGATATTTCGACGTTTAAGCGCTCTTTTCACTCCACTTTACGCGCCAAATGTAATGCACACGCTTTCAGCGTCGAAACAAGCCCAACCGCTCGCAAATCGCGATGATTTCCTCGATTTTGACGAAAACTGACCGTCATTTCTATCCCGTTTGAGATATTTCGACGTTTAAGCGCTCTTTTCATTCCACTTTACGCGCCAAATGTAATGCACACACGTTTCAGCGTCGAAACAAGTCCAACGGCTCGCAAATCGCGATGATTACCTCCATTTTGACGAAAACTGACCGTCATTTCTATCCCGTTTGAGATATTTCGACGTTTAAGCGCTCTTTTCACTCCACTTTACGCGCCAAATGTAATGCACACACGTTTCAGCGTCGAAACAAGCCCAACAGCTCGCAAATCGCGATGATTTCCTCGATTTTGACGAAAACTGACCGTCATTTTTATCCCGTTTGAGATATTTCGACGTTTAAGCGCTCTTTTCACTCCACTTTACGCGCCAAATGTAATGCACACACACGTTTCAGCGTCGAAACAAGCCCAACGGCTCGCAAATCGCGATGATTTCCTCGATTTTGACGAAAACTGACCGTCATTTCTATCCCGTTTGAGATATTTCGACGTTTAAGCGCTCTTTTCACATCCACTTTACGCGCCAAATGTAATGCACACACGTTTCAGCGTCGAAACAAGCCCAACGGCTCGCAAATCGCGATGATTTCCTCGATTTTGACGAAAACTGACCGTCATTTCTATACCGTTTGAGATATTTCGACGTTTAAGCGCTCTTTTCACTCCACTTTACGCGCCAAATGTAATGCACACACGTTTCAGCGTCGAAACAAGCCCAACGGCTCGCAAATCGCGATGATTTCCTCGATTTTGACGAAAACTGACCGTCATTTCTATCCCGTTTGAGATATTTCGACGTTTAAGCGCTCTTTTCACTCCACTTTACGCGCCAAATGTAATGCACACACGTTTCAGCGTCGAAACAAGCCCAACGGCTCGCAAATCGCGATGATTTCCTCGATTTTGACGAAAACTGACCGTCATTTCTATCCCGTTTGAGATATTTCGACGTTTAAGCGCTCTTTTCACTCCACTTTTACGCGCCAAATGTAATGCACACACGTTTCAGCGTCGAAACAAGCCCAACGGCTCGCAAATCGCGATGATTTCCTCGATTTTGACGAAAACTGACCGTCATTTCTATCCCGTTTGAGATATTTCGACGTTTAAGCGCTCTTTTCACTCCACTTTACGCGCCAAATGTAATGCACACACGTTTCAGCGTCGAAACAAGCCCAACAGCTCGCAAATCGCGATGATTTCCTCGATTTTGACGAAAACTGACCGTCATTTCTATCCCGTTTGAGATATTTCGACGTTTAAGCGCTCTTTTCACTCCACTTTACGCGCCAAATGTAATGCACACACGTTTCAGCGTCGAAACAAGCCCAACAGCTCGCAAATCGCGATGATTTCCCCGATTTTGACGAAAACTGACCGTCATTTCTATACCGTTTGAGATATTTCGACGTTTAAGCGCTCTTTTCACTCCACTTTACGCGCCAAATGTAATGCACACACGTTTCAGCGTCGAAACAAGCCCAACAGCTCGCAAATCGCGATGATTTCCTCGATTTTGACGAAAACTGACCGTCATTTCTATCCCGTTTGAGATATTTCGACGTTTAAGCGCTCTTTTCACTCCACTTTACGCGCCAAATGTAATGCACACACGTTTCAGCGTCGAAACAAGCCCAACAGCTCGCAAATCGCGATGATTTCCTCGATTTTGACGAAAACTGACCGTCATTTCTATCCCGTTTGAGATATTTCGACGTTTAAGCGCTCTTTTCACTCCACTTTACGCGCCAAAATGTAACGCACACACGTTTCAGCGTCGAAACAAGCCCAACAGGCTCGCAAATCGCGATGATTTCCTCGATTTTGACGAAAACTGACCGTCATTTCTATCCCGTTTGAGATATTTCGACGTTTAAGCGCTCTTTTCACTCCACTTTACGCGCCAAATGTAATGCACACACGTTTCAGCGTCGAAACAAGCCCAACAGCTCGCAAATCGCGATGATTTCCTCGATTTTGACGAAAACTGACCGTCATTTCTTGCCCGTTTGAGATATTTCGACGTTTAAGCGCTCTTTTCACTCCACTCTACGCGCCAAATGTAATGCACACACGTTTCAGCGTCGAAACCAGCCCAACAGCTCGCAAATCGCGATGATTTCCTCGATTTTGACGAAAACTGACCGTCATTTCTATCCCGTTTGAGATATTTCGACGTTTAAGCGCTCTTTTCACTCCACTTTACGCGCCAAATGTAATGCACACACGTTTCAGTGTCGAAACAAGCCCAACCGCTCGCAAATCGCGATGATTTCCTCGATTTTGACGAAAACGGACCGTCATTTCTATCCCGTTTGAGATATTTCGACGTTTAAGCGCTCTTTTCACTCCACTTTACGCGCCAAATGTAAGGCACACACGTTTCAGCGTCGAAACAAGTCCAACGGCTCGCAAATCGCGATGATTACCTCCATTTTGACGAAAACTGACCGTCATTTCTATCCCGTTTCAGATATTTCGACGTTTAAGCGCTCTTTGCACTCCACTTTACGCGCCAAATGTAACGCACATACGTTTCAGCGTCGAAACAAGCCCAACGGCTCGCAAATCGCGATGATTTCCTCGATTTTGACGAAAAACTGACCGTCATTTCCATACCGTTTAAGATATTTCGACGTTTAAGCGCTCTTTTCACTCCACTTTACGCGCCAAATGTAATGCACACACGTTTCAGCGTCGAAACAAGCCCAGCAGCTCGCAAATCGCGATGATTTCCTCGTTTTTGACGAAAACTGACCGTCATTTTTATCCCGTTTGAGATATTTCGACGTTTACGCGCTCTTTTCACTCCACTTTACGCGCCAAATGTAATGCACACACGTTTTAGCGTCGAAACAAGCCCAGCAGCTCGCAAATCGCGATGATTTCCTCGATTTTGACGAAAACTGACCGTCATTTCTATCCCGTTTGAGATATTTCGACGTTTAAGCGCTCTTTTCACTCCACTTTACGCGCCAAATGTAATGCACACACGTTTCAGTGTCGAAACAAGCCCAACCGCTCGCAAATCGCGATGATTTCCTCGATTTTGACGAAAACGGACCGTCATTTCTATCCCGTTTGAGATATTTCGACGTTTAAGCGCTCTTTGCACTCCACTTTACGCGCCAAAAGTAACGCACACACGTTTCAGCGTCGAAACAAGCCCAACAGCTCGCAAATCGCGATGATGTCCTCGATTTTGACGAAAACTGACCGTCATTTCTATCCCGTTTGAGATATTTCGACGTTTAAGCGCTCTTTACACTGCACTTTACGCGCCAAATGTAATGCACACACGTTTCAGCGTCGAAACAAGTCCAACGGCTCGCAAATCGCGATGATTTCCTCGATTTTGACGAAAACTGACCGTCATTTCTATCCCGTTTGAGATATTTCGACGTTTAAGCGCTCTTTTCACTCCACTTTAGGCGCCAAAAGTAACGCACACACGTTTCAGCGTCGAAACAAGCCCAACAGCTCGCAAATCGCGATGATTTCGTCGATTTTGACGAAAACTGACCGTCATTTCTTGCCCGTTTGAGATATTTCGACGTTTAAGCGCTCTTTTCACTCCACTTTACGCGCCAAATATAATGCACACACGTTTCAGCGTCGAAACCAGCCCAACAGCTCGCAAATCGCGATGATTTCCTCGATTTTGACGAAAACTGACCGTCATTTCTATCCCGTTTGAGATATTTCGACGTTTAAGCGCTCTTTTCACTCCACTTTACGCGCCAAATGTAATGCACACGCTTTCAGCGTCGAAACAAGCCCAACCGCTCGCAAATCGCGATGATTTCCTCGATTTTGACGAAAACGGACCGTCATTTCTATCCCGTTTGAGATATTTCGACGTTTAAGCGCTCTTTTCATTCCACTTTACGCGCCAAATGTAAGGCACACACGTTTCAGCGTCGAAACAAGTCCAACGGCTCGCAAATCGCGATGATTACCTCCATTTTGACGAAAACTGACCGTCATTTCTATCCCGTTTCAGATATTTCGACGTTTAAGCGCTCTTTGCACTCCACTTTACGCGCCAAAAGTAACGCACATACGTTTCAGCGTCGAAACAAGCCCAACGGCTCGCAAATCGCGATGATTTCCTCGATTTTGACGAAAACTGACCGTCATTTCCATATCGTTTAAGATATTTCGACGTTTAAGCGCTCTTTTCACTCCACTTTACGCGCCAAATGTAATGCACACACGTTTCAGCGTCGAAACAAGCCCAGCAGCTCGCAAATCGCGATGATTTCCTCGTTTTTGACGAAAACTGACCGTCATTTTTATCCCGTTTGAGATATTTCGACGTTTACGCGCTCTTTTCACTCCACTTTACGCGCCAAATGTAATGCACACACGTTTTAGCGTCGAAACAAGCCCAGCAGCTCGCAAATCGCGATGATTTCCTCGATTTTGACGAAAACTGACCGTCATTTCTATCCCGTTTGAGATATTTCGACGTTTAAGCGCTCTTTTCACTCCACTTTACGCGCCAAATGTAATGCACACACGTTTCAGTGTCGAAACAAGCCCAACCGCTCGCAAATCGCGATGATTTCCTCGATTTTGACGAAAACGGACCGTCATTTCTATCCCGTTTGAGATATTTCGACGTTTAAGCGCTCTTTGCTCGCAATCCCACTTTACGCGCCAAATAGTGAATATGCAACGCACCACGTTTCAGCGTCGAAACAAGCCCAAGCCAACAGCTCGCAAATCGCGATGATTTCCTCGATTTTGACGAAAACTGACCGTCATTTCTATCCCGTTTGAGATATTTCGACGTTTAAGCGCTCTTTTCACTCCACTTTACGCGCCAAATGTAATGCATACACGTTTCAGCGTCGAAACAAGCCCAACAGCTCGCAAATCGCGATGATTTCCTCGATTTTGACGAAAACTGACCGTCATTTCCATACCGTTTGAGATATTTCGACGTTTAAGCGCTCTTTTCACTCCACTTTACGCGCCAAATGTAATGCACACACGTTTCAGCGTCGAAACAAGCCCAACGGCTCGCAAATCGCGATGATTTCGTCGATTTTGACGAAAAACTGACCGTCATTTCTATCCCGTTTGAGATATTTCGACGTTTAAGCGCTCTTTTCACTCCACTTTACGCGCCAAATGTAATGCACACACGTTTCAGCGTCGAAACAAGCCCAACGGCTCGCAAATCGCGATGATTTCCTCGATTTTGACGAAAACTGACCGTCATTTCTTGCCCGTTTGAGATATTTCGACGTTTAAGCGCTCTTTTCACTCCACTTTACGCGCCAAATGTAATGCACACACGTTTCAGCGTCGAAACCAGCCCAACAGCTCGCAAATCGCGATGATTTCCTCGATTTTGACGAAAACTAACCGTCATTTCTATCCCGTTTGAGATATTTCGACGTTTAAGCGCTCTTTTCACTCCACTTTACGCGCCAAATGTAATGCACACACGTTTCAGTGTCGAAACAAGCCCAACCGCTCGCAAATCGCGATGATTACCTCCATTTTGACGAAAACTGACCGTCATTTCTATCCCGTTTCTGATATTTCGACGTTTAAGCGCTCTTTACACTCCACCTTACGCGTCAAATGTAATGCACATACGTTTCAGCGTCGAAACGAGCCCAACGGCTCGCAAATCGTGATGATTTCGTCGATTTTGACGAAAACTAAACGTCATTTCCATAACGTTTGTGATATTTCGACGTTTAGGTGCTCCTTTCACTGCACTTTTCGCGCCAAATGTAATGCACACACGTTTCAACGTTGAAACAATCCCAACGGCTCGCGAATCGCGATGATTTCCTCGATTTTGAAGAAAACTGACCGTCATTTCTTACCCGTTTGAGATATTTCGACGTTTAAGCGCTCTTTTCACTCCACTCTACGCGCCAAATGTAATGCACACACGTTTCGGCGTCGAAACAAGCCCAACGGCTCGCAAATCGCGATGATTTCCTCGATTTTGACGAAAACTGACCGTCATTTCTATCCCGTTTGAGATATTTCCACGTTTAAGCGCTCTTTTCACATCACTTTACGCGCCAAATGTAATGCACACACGTTTCAGCGTCGAAACAAGCCCAACGGCTCGCAAATCGCGATGATTACCTCCATTTTGACGAAAACTGACCGTCATTTCTATCCCGTTTCAGATATTTCGACGTTTAAGCGCTCTTTGCACTCCACTTTACGCGCCAAAAGAAACGCACACACGTTTCAGCGTCGAAACAAGCCCAGCAGCTGGCAAATCGCGATGATTTCCTAGATTTTGACAAAAACTGACCGTCATTTCTATCCCGATCGAGATATTTCGACGTTTAAGCGCTCTTTACACTCCACTTTACGCGCCAAATGTAATGCACACACGTTTCAGCGTCGAAACAAGCCCAACATTTCGCAAATCGCGATGATTTCGCCGATTTAGACGAAAACTAACCGTCATTTCCATACCGTTTGAGATATTTCGACGTTTAAGCGCTCTTTTCACTCCACTTTACGCGCCAAAAGTAACGCACACACGTTTCAGCGTCGAAACCAGCCCAACAGCTCGCAAATCGCGATGATTTCCTCGATTTTGACAAAAACTGACCGTCATTTCTATCCCGTTTGAGATATTTCGACGTTTAAGCGCTCTTTTCACTCCACTTTACGCGCCAAATGTAATGCACACACGTTTCAGTGTCGAAACAAGCCCAACCGATCGCAAATCGCGTGTTTCCTCGATTTTGACGAAAACGGACCGTCATTTCTATCCCGTTTGAGATATTTCGACGTTTAAGCGCTCTTTTCACTCCACTTTACGCGCCAAATGTAATGCACACACGTTTCAGCGTCGAAACAAGCCCAACAGCTCGCAAATCGCGATGATTTCCTCGATTTTGACGAAAACTGACCGTCATTTCTATCCCGTTTGAGATATTTCGACGTTTAAGCGCTCTTTTCACTCCACTTTACGCGCCAAATGTAATGCACACACGTTTCAGCGTCGAAACAAGTCCAACAGCTCGCAAATCGCGATGATTTCCTCGATTTTGACGAAAACTGACCGTCATTTCTATCCCGTTTGAGATATTTCGACGTTTAAGCGCTCTTTTCACTCCACTTTACGCGCCAAATGTAACGCACACACGTTTCAGCGTCGAAACAAGCCCAACAGCTCGCAAATCGCGATGATTTCGTCGATTTTGACGAAAACTGACCGTCATTTCTATCCCGTTTGAGATATTTCGACGTTTAAGCGCTCTTTTCACTCCACTTTACGCGCCAAATGTAATGCACACACGTTTCAGCGTCGAAACAAGCCCAACAGCTCGCAAATCGCGATGATTTCCTCGATTTTGACGAAAACTGACCGTCATTTCTATCCCGTTTGAGATATTTCGACGTTTAAGCGCTCTTTTCACTCCACTTTACGCGCCAAATGTAATGCACACGCGTTTCAGCGTCGAAACAAGCCCAACCGCTCGCAAATCGCGATGATTTCCTCGATTTTGACGAAAACTGACCGTCATTTCTATCCCGTTTGAGATATTTCGACGTTTAAGCGCTCTTTTCACTCCACTTTACGCGCCAAATGCGTAGCACACGTTTCAGCGTCGAAACAAGCCCAACGGCTCGCAAATCGCGATGATTTCCTCGATTTTGACGAAAAACTGACCGTCATTTCTATCCCGTTTGAGATATTTCGACGTTTAAGCGCTCTTTTCACTCCACTTTACGCGCCAAAAGTAATGCACATACGTTTCAGCGTCGAAACGAGCCCAACGGCTCGCAAATCGCGATGATTTCCTCGATTTTGACGAAAAACTGACCGTCATTTCCATACCGTTTGAGATATTTCGACGTTTAAGCGCTCTTTTCACTCCACTTTACGCGCCAAATGTAATGCACAAACGTTTCAGCGTCGAAACAAGCCCAACAGCTCGCAAATCGCGATGATTTCCTCGATTTTGACGAAAACTGACCGTCATTTTTATCCCGTTTGAGATATTTCGACGTTTAAGCGCTCTTTTCACTCCACTTTACGCGCCAAATGTAATGCACACACGTTTCAGCGTCGAAACAAGCCCAGCAGCTCGCAAATCGCGATGATTTCCTCGATTTTGACGAAAACTGACCGTCATTTCTATCCCGTTTGAGATATTTCGACGTTTAAGCGCTCTTTTCACTCCACTTTACGCGCCAAATGTAATGCACACACGTTTCAGTGTCGAAACAAGCCCAACCGCTCGCAAATCGCGATGATTTCCTCGATTTTGACGAAAACTGACCGTCATTTCTATCCCGTTTGAGATATTTCGACGTTTAAGCGCTCTTTGCACTCCACTTTACGCGCCAAATGTAACGCACACGTTTCAGCGTCGAAACAAGCCCAACAGCTCGCAAATCGCGATGATTTCCTCGATTTTGACGAAAACTGACCGTCATTTCTATCCCGTTTGAGATATTTCGACGTTTAAGCGCTCTTTTCACTGCACTTTACGCGCCAAATGTAATGCACACACGTTTCAGCGTCGAAACAAGTCCAACGGCTCGCAAATCGCGATGATTTCCTCGATTTTGACGAAAACTGACCGTCATTTCCATCCCGTTTGAGATATTTCGACGTTTAAGCGCTCTTTTCACTCCACTTTACGCGCCAAATATAATGCACACACGTTTTAGCGTCGAAACAAGCCCAACAGCTCGCAAATCGCGATGATTTCGTCGATTTTGACGAAAAACAACCGTCATTTCCATACCGTTTGAGATATTTCGACGTTTAAGCGCTCTTTTCACACCACTTTACGCGCCAAATGTAATGCACACACGTTTCAGCGTCGAAACAAGCCCAACAGCTCGCAAATCGCGATGATTTCCTCGATTTTGACGAAAACTGACCGTCATTTTTATCCCGTTTGAGGTATTTCGACGTTTAAGCGCTCTTTTCACTCCACTTTACGCGCCAAATGTAATGCATACACGTTTTAGCGTCGAAACAAGCCCAACAGCTCGCAAATCGCGATGATTTCGTCGATTTTGACGAAAACTAACCGTCATTTCCATACCGTTTGAGATATTTCGACGTTTAAGCGCTCTTTTCACTCCACTTTAGGCGCCAAATGTAACGCACACACGTTTCAGCGTCGAAACAAGCCCAACGGCTCGCAAATCGCGATGATTTCGTCGATTTTGACGAAAACTAAGCGTCATTTCCATACCGTTTGAGATATTTCGACGTTTAAGCGCTCTTTTCACTCCACTTTGCGCGCCAAATGTAATGCACACACGTTTCAGCGTCGAAACAAGCCCAACGGCTCGCAAATCGCGATGATTTCCTCGATTTTGACGAAAACCGAACGTCATTTCTTGCCCGTTTGAGATATTTCGACGTTTAAGCGCTCTTTTCACTCCACTTTACGCGCCAAATGTAATGCACACACGTTTCAGCGTCGAAACCAGCCCAACAGCTCGCAAATCGCGATGATTTCCTCGATTTTGACGAAAACTGACCGTCATTTCTATCCCGTTTGAGATATTTCGACGTTTAAGCGCTCTTTTCACTCCACTTTACGCGCCAAATGTACTGCACACACGTTTCAGCGTCGAAACAAGCCCAACCGCTCGCAAATCGCGATGATTTCCTCGATTTTGACGAAAACTGACCGTCATTTTCATCCCGTTTGAGATATTTCGACGTTTAAGCGCTCTTTTCACTCCACTTTACGCGCCAAATGTAAAGGCACACACGTTTCAGCGTCGAAACAAGTCCAACGGCTCGCAAATCGCGATGATTACCTCCATTTTGACGAAAACTGACCGTCATTTCCTATCCCGTTTGAGATATTTCGACGTTTAAGCGCTCTTTTCACTCGCACTTTACGCGCCAAATGTAATGCACACACGTTTCAGCGTCGAAACAAGCCCAACGGCTCGCAAATCGCGATGATTTCGTCGATTTTGACGAAAACTAACCGTCATTTCCATACCGTTTGAGATATTTCGACGTTTAAGCGCTCTTTTCACTCCACTTTTACGCGCCAAATGTAATGCACACACGTTTCAGCGTCGAAACAAGCCCAACGGCTCGCAAATCGCGATGATTTCGCCGATTTTGACGAAAACTAACCGTCATTTCCATACCGTTTGAGATATTTCGACGTTTAAGCGCTCTTTTCACCGCCACTTTACGCGCCAAATGTAATGCGCACACACGTTTCAGCGTCGAAACAAGCCCAACGGCTCGCAAATCGCGATGATTTCCTCGATTTTGACGAAAACTGACCGTCATTTCCATCCCGTTTGAGATATTTCGACGTTTAAGCGCTCTTTTCACTCCACTTTACGCGCCAAATGTACGCACACACGTTTCAGCGTCGAAACAAGCCCAACGGCTCGCAAATCGCGATGATTTCGCCGATTTTGACGAAAACTGACCGTCATTTCCATCCCGTTTGAGATATTTCGACGTTTAAGCGCTCTTTTCACTCCACTTTACGCGCCAAATGTAATGCACACACGTTTCAGCGTCGAAACAAGCCCAACGGCTCGCAAATCGCGATGATTTCCTCGATTTTGACGAAAATTGACCGTCATTTCTATCCCGTTTGAGATATTTCGACGTTTAAGCGCTCTTTTCACTGCACTTTACGCGCCAAATGTAATGCACACGTTTCAGCGTCGAAACAAGCCCAACGGCTCGCAAATCGCGTTGATTTCCTCGATTTTGACGAAAATTGACCGTCATTTCCATCCCGTTTGAGATATTTCGACGTTTAAGCGCTCTTTTCACTGCACTTTACGCGCCAAATGTAATGCACACACGTTTCAGCGTCGAAACAAGCCCAACGGCTCGCAAATCGCGATGATTTCGTCGATTTTGACGAAAATCGACCGTCATTTCCATCCCGTTTGAGATATTTCGACGTTTAAGCGCTCTTTTCACTGCACTTTACGCGCCAAATGTAAATGCACACACGTTTCAGCGTCGAAACAAGCCCAACGGCTCCGCAAATCGCGATGATTTCGTCGATTTTGACGAAAATTGACCGTCATTTCCATCCCGTTTGAGATATTTCGACGTTTAAGCGCTCTTTTTCACTGCACTTTACGCGCCAAATGTAATGCACACGTTTCAGCGTCGAAACAAGCCCAACGGCTCGCAAATCGCGATGATTTCCTCGATTTTGACGAAAATTGACCGTCATTTCCATCCCGTTTGAGATATTTCGACGTTTAAGCGCTCTTTTCACTCCACTTTACGCGCCAAATGTAATGCACACACGTTTCAGCGTCGAAACAAGCCCAACGGCTCGCAAATCGCGATGATTTCGTCGATTTTGACGAAAATTGACCGTCATTTCCATCCCGTTTGAGATATTTCGACGTTTAAGCGCTCTTTTCACTGCACTTTACGCGCCGTCGCAATGCACACATGTTTCAGCGTCGAAACAGCCCAACGGCTCGCAAATCGCGATGATTTCCTCGATTTTGACGAAAATTGACCGTCATTTCCATCCCGTTTGAGATATTTCGACGTTTAAGCGCTCTTTTTCACTGCACTTTACGCGCCAAATGTGCAAATGCACACGTTTTCAGCGTCGAAAGCAAGCCCAACGGCTCGCAAATCGCGATGATTTCCTCGATTTTGACGAAAATTGACCGTCATTTCCATCCCGTTTGAGATATTTCGACGTTTAAGCGCTCTTTTCACTGCGCTTTACGCGCCAAATGTAATGCACACACGTTTCAGCGTCGAAACAAGCCCAACGGCTCGCAAATCGCGATGATTTCGTCGATTTTGACGAAACTGACCGTCATTTCCATCCCGTTTGAGATATTTCGACGTTTAAGCGCTCTTTTTCCTGCACTTTACGCGCCAAATGTAATGCACACACGTTTCAGCGTCGAAACAAGCCCAACGGCTCGCAAATCGCGATGATTTCGTCGATTTTGACGAAAATTGACCGTCATTTCCATCCCGTTTGAGATATTTCGACGTTTAAGCGCTCTTTTCACTCGCACTTTACGCGCCAAATGTGCCAATGCACACACGGTTTCAGCGTCGAAACAAGCCCAACGGCTCGCAAATCGCGATGATTTCGTCGATTTTGACGAAAATTGACCGTCATTTCCATCCCGTTTGAGATATTTCGACGTTTAAGCGCTCTTTTCACTGCACTTTACGCGCCAAATGTAATGCACACACGTTTCAGCGTCGAAACAACAAGCTCGCAAATCGATGATTTGTGATTTTGAAAATTTTACAACCCAACCTCGCAAATCGCGATGATTTCTCGATTTTGACGAAAATTGACCGTCATTTCCATCCCGTTTGAGATATTTCGACGTTTAAGCGCTCTTTTCACTGCACTTTACGCGCCAAATGTAATGCACACGTTTCAGCGTCGAAACAAGCCCAACGGCTCGCAAATCGCGATGATTTCGTCGATTTTGACGAAAATTGACCGTCATTTCCATCCCGTTTGAGATATTTCGACGTTTAAGCGCTCTTTTCACTGCACTTTACGCGCCAAATGTAATGCACACACGTTTCAGCGTCGAAACAAGCCCAACGGCTCGCAAATCGCGATGATTTCGTCGATTTTGACGAAAATTGACCGTCATTTCCATCCCGTTTGAGATATTTCGACGTTTAAGCGCTCTTTTCACTGCACTTTACGCGCCAAATGTAATGCACACACGTTTCAGCGTCGAAACAAGCCCAACGGCTCGCAAATCGCGATGATTTCGTCGATTTTGACGAAAATTGACCGTCATTTCCATCCCGTTTGAGATATTTCGACGTTTAAGCGCTCTTTTCACTGCACTTTACGCGCCAAATGTAATGCACACACACGTTTCAGCGTCGAAACAAGCCCAACGGCTCGCAAATCGCGATGATTTCGTCGATTTTGACGAAAATTGACCGTCATTTCCATCCCGTTTGAGATATTTCGACGTTTAAGCGCTCTTTTCACTGCACTTTACGCGCCAAATGTAATGCACACACGTTTCAGCGTCGAAACAAGCCCAACGGCTCGCAAATCGCGATGATTTCGTCGATTTTGACGAAAATTGACCGTCATTTCCATCCCGTTTGAGATATTTCGACGTTTAAGCGCTCTTTTCACTGCACTTTACGCGCCAAATGTAATGCACACACGTTTCAGCGTCGAAACAAGCCCAACGGCTCGCAAATCGCGATGATTTCGTCGATTTTGACGAAAATTGACCGTCATTTCCATCCCGTTTGAGATATTTCGACGTTTAAGCGCTCTTTTCACTGCACTTTACGCGCCAAATGTAATGCACACACGTTTCAGCGTCGAAACAAGCCCAACGGCTCGCAAATCGCGATGATTTCGTCGATTTTGACGAAAATTGACCGTCATTTCCATCCCGTTTGAGATATTTCGACGTTTAAGCGCTCTTTTCACTGCACTTTACGCGCCAAATGTAATGCACACACGTTTCAGCGTCGAAACAAGCCCAACGGCTCGCAAATCGCGATGATTTCGTCGATTTTGACGAAAATTGACCGTCATTTCCATCCCGTTTGAGATATTTCGACGTTTAAGCGCTCTTTTCACTGCACTTTACGCGCCAAATGTAATGCACACACGTTTCAGCGTCGAAACAAGCCCAACGGCTCGCAAATCGCGATGATTTCGTCGATTTTGACGAAAATTGACCGTCATTTCCATCCCGTTTGAGATATTTCGACGTTTAAGCGCTCTTTTCACTGCACTTTACGCGCCAAATGTAATGCACACACGTTTCAGCGTCGAAACAAGCCCAACGGCTCGCAAATCGCGATGATTTCGTCGATTTTGACGAAAATTGACCGTCATTTCCATCCCGTTTGAGATATTTCGACGTTTAAGCGCTCTTTTCACTGCACTTTACGCGCCAAATGTAATGCACACACGTTTCAGCGTCGAAACAAGCCCAACGGCTCGCAAATCGCGATGATTTCGTCGATTTTGACGAAAATTGACCGTCATTTCCATCCCGTTTGAGATATTTCGACGTTTAAGCGCTCTTTTCACTGCACTTTACGCGCCAAATGTAATGCACACACGTTTCAGCGTCGAAACAAGCCCAACGGCTCGCAAATCGCGATGATTTCGTCGATTTTGACGAAAATTGACCGTCATTTCCATCCCGTTTGAGATATTTCGACGTTTAAGCGCTCTTTTCACTGCACTTTACGCGCCAAATGTAATGCACACACGTTTCAGCGTCGAAACAAGCCCAACGGCTCGCAAATCGCGATGATTTCGTCGATTTTGACGAAAATTGACCGTCATTTCCATCCCGTTTGAGATATTTCGACGTTTAAGCGCTCTTTTCACTGCACTTTACGCGCCAAATGTAATGCACACACGTTTCAGCGTCGAAACAAGCCCAACGGCTCGCAAATCGCGATGATTTCGTCGATTTTGACGAAAATTGACCGTCATTTCCATCCCGTTTGAGATATTTCGACGTTTAAGCGCTCTTTTCACTGCACTTTACGCGCCAAATGTAATGCACACACGTTTCAGCGTCGAAACAAGCCCAACGGCTCGCAAATCGCGATGATTTCGTCGATTTTGACGAAAATTGACCGTCATTTCCATCCCGTTTGAGATATTTCGACGTTTAAGCGCTCTTTTCACTGCACTTTACGCGCCAAATGTAATGCACACACGTTTCAGCGTCGAAACAAGCCCAACGGCTCGCAAATCGCGATGATTTCGTCGATTTTGACGAAAATTGACCGTCATTTCCATCCCGTTTGAGATATTTCGACGTTTAAGCGCTCTTTTCACTGCACTTTACGCGCCAAATGTAATGCACACACGTTTCAGCGTCGAAACAAGCCCAACGGCTCGCAAATCGCGATGATTTCGTCGATTTTGACGAAAATTGACCGTCATTTCCATCCCGTTTGAGATATTTCGACGTTTAAGCGCTCTTTTCACTGCACTTTACGCGCCAAATGTAATGCACACACGTTTCAGCGTCAGAAACAAGCCCAACGGCTCGCAAATCGCGATGATTTCGTCGATTTTGACGAAAATTGACCGTCATTTCCATCCCGTTTGAGATATTTCGACGTTTAAGCGCTCTTTTCACTGCACTTTACGCGCCAAATGTAATGCACACACGTTTCAGCGTCGAAACAAACCCAACGGCTCGCAAATCGCGATGATTTCGTCGATTTTGACGAAAATTGACCGTCATTTCCATCCCGTTTGAGATATTTCGACGTTTAAGCGCTCTTTTCACTGCACTTTACGCGCCAAATGTAATGCACACGTTTCAGCGTCGAAACAAGCCCAACGGCTCGCAAATCGCGATGATTTCGTCGATTTTGACGAAAATTGACCGTCATTTCCATCCCGTTTGAGATATTTCGACGTTTAAGCGCTCTTTTCACTGCACTTTACGCGCCAAATGTAATGCACACACGTTTCAGCGTCGAAACAAGCCCAACGGCTCGCAAATCGCGATGATTTCGTCGATTTTGACGAAAATTGACCGTCATTTCCATCCCGTTTGAGATATTTCGACGTTTAAGCGCTCTTTTCACTGCACTTTACGCGCCAAATGTAATGCACACACGTTTCAGCGTCGAAACAAGCCCAACGGCTCGCAAATCGCGATGATTTCGTCGATTTTGACGAAAATTGACCGTCATTTCCATCCCGTTTGAGATATTTCGACGTTTAAGCGCTCTTTTCACTGCACTTTACGCGCCAAATGTAATGCACACACGTTTCAGCGTCGAAACAAGCCCAACGGCTCGCAAATCGCGATGATTTCGTCGATTTTGACGAAAATTGACCGTCATTTCCATCCCGTTTGAGATATTTCGACGTTTAAGCGCTCTTTTCACTGCACTTTACGCGCCAAATGTAATGCACACACGTTTCAGCGTCGAAACAAGCCCAACGGCTCGCAAATCGCGATGATTTCGTCGATTTTGACGAAAATTGACCGTCATTTCCATCCCGTTTGAGATATTTCGACGTTTAAGCGCTCTTTTCACTGCACTTTACGCGCCAAATGTAATGCACACACGTTTCAGCGTCGAAACAAGCCCAACGGCTCGCAAATCGCGATGATTTCGTCGATTTTGACGAAAATTGACCGTCATTTCCATCCCGTTTGAGATATTTCGACGTTTAAGCGCTCTTTTCACTGCACTTTACGCGCCAAATGTAATGCACACACGTTTCAGCGTCGAAACAAGCCCAACGGCTCGCAAATCGCGATGATTTCGTCGATTTTGACGAAAATTGACCGTCATTTCCATCCCGTTTGAGATATTTCGACGTTTAAGCGCTCTTTTCACTGCACTTTACGCGCCAAATGTAATGCACACACGTTTCAGCGTCGAAACAAGCCCAACGGCTCGCAAATCGCGATGATTTCGTCGATTTTGACGAAAATTGACCGTCATTTCCATCCCGTTTGAGATATTTCGACGTTTAAGCGCTCTTTTCACTGCACTTTACGCGCCAAATGTAATGCACACACGTTTCAGCGTCGAAACAAGCCCAACGGCTCGCAAATCGCGATGATTTCGTCGATTTTGACGAAAATTGACCGTCATTTCCATCCCGTTTGAGATATTTCGACGTTTAAGCGCTCTTTTCACTGCACTTTACGCGCCAAATGTAATGCACACACGTTTCAGCGTCGAAACAAGCCCAACGGCTCGCAAATCGCGATGATTTCGTCGATTTTGACGAAAATTGACCGTCATTTCCATCCCGTTTGAGATATTTCGACGTTTAAGCGCTCTTTTCACTGCACTTTACGCGCCAAATGTAATGCACACACGTTTCAGCGTCGAAACAAGCCCACGGCTCGCAAATCGCGATGATTTCGTCGATTTTGACGAAAATTGACCGTCATTTCCATCCCGTTTGAGATATTTCGACGTTTAAGCGCTCTTTTCACTGCACTTTACGCGCCAAATGTAATGCACACACGTTTCAGCGTCGAAACAAGCCCAACGGCTCGCAAATCGCGATGATTTCGTCGATTTTGACGAAAATTGACCGTCATTTCCATCCCGTTTGAGATATTTCGACGTTTAAGCGCTCTTTTCACTGCACTTTACGCGCCAAATGTAATGCACACACGTTTCAGCGTCGAAACAAGCCCAACGGCTCGCAAATCGCGATGATTTCGTCGATTTTGACGAAAATTGACCGTCATTTCCATCCCGTTTGAGATATTTCGACGTTTAAGCGCTCTTTTCACTGCACTTTTACGCGCCAAATGTAATGCACACGTTTCAGCGTCGAAACAAACCCAACGGCTCGCAAATCGCGATGATTTCGTCGATTTTGACGAAAATTGACCGTCATTTCCATCCCGTTTGAGATATTTCGACGTTTAAGCGCTCTTTTCACTGCACTTTACGCGCCAAATGTAATGCACACACGTTTCAGCGTCGAAACAAGCCCAACGGCTCGCAAATCGCGATGATTTCGTCGATTTTGACGAAAATTGACCGTCATTTCCATCCCGTTTGAGATATTTCGACGTTTAAGCGCTCTTTTCACTGCACTTTACGCGCCAAATGTAATGCACACAGTTTCAGCGTCGAAACAAATAACGGCTCGCAAATCGCGATGATTTCGTCGATTTTGACGAAAATTGACCGTCATTTCCATCCCGTTTGAGATATTTCGACGTTTAAGCGCTCTTTTCACTGCACTTTACGCGCCAAATGTAATGCACACACGTTTCAGCGTCGAAACAAGCCCAACGGCTCGCAAATCGCGATGATTTCGTCGATTTTGACGAAAATTGACCGTCATTTCCATCCCGTTTGAGATATTTCGACGTTTAAGCGCTCTTTTCACTGCACTTTACGCGCCAAATGTAATGCACACACGTTCAGCGTCGAAACAAAGCCAACGGCTCGCAAATCGCGATGATTTCGTCGATTTTGACGAAAATTGACCGTCATTTCCATCCCGTTTGAGATATTTCGACGTTTAAGCGCTCTTTTCACTGCACTTTACGCGCCAAATGTAATGCACACACGTTTCAGCGTCGAAACAAGCCCCAACGGCTCGCAAATCGCGATGATTTCGTCGATTTTGACGAAAATTGACCGTCATTTCCATCCCGTTTGAGATATTTCGACGTTTAAGCGCTCTTTTCACTGCACTTTACGCGCCAAATGTAATGCACACACGTTTCAGCGTCGAAACAAGCCCAACGGCTCGCAAATCGCGATGATTTCGTCGATTTTGACGAAAATTGACCGTCATTTCCATCCCGTTTGAGATATTTCGACGTTTAAGCGCTCTTTTCACTGCACTTTACGCGCCAAATGTAATGCACACACGTTTCAGCGTCGAAACAAGCCCAACGGCTCGCAAATCGCGATGATTTCGTCGATTTTGACGAAAATTGACCGTCATTTCCATCCCGTTTGAGATATTTCGACGTTTAAGCGCTCTTTTCACTGCACTTTACGCGCCAAATGTAATGCAACACGTTTCAGCGTCGAAACAAACCCAACGGCTCGCAAATCGCGATGATTTCGTCGATTTTGACGAAAATTGACCGTCATTTCCATCCCGTTTGAGATATTTCGACGTTTAAGCGCTCTTTTCACTGCACTTTACGCGCCAAATGTAATGCACACACGTTTCAGCGTCGAAACAAACCCAACGGCTCGCAAATCGCGATGATTTCGTCGATTTTGACGAAAATTGACCGTCATTTCCATCCCGTTTGAGATATTTCGACGTTTAAGCGCTCTTTTCACTGCACTTTACGCGCCAAATGTAATGCACACACGTTTCAGCGTCGAAACAAGCCCAACGGCTCGCAAATCGCGATGATTTCGTCGATTTTGACGAAAATTGACCGTCATTTCCATCCCGTTTGAGATATTTCGACGTTTAAGCGCTCTTTTCACTGCACTTTACGCGCCAAATGTAATGCACACACGTTTCAGCGTCGAAACAAACCCAACGGCTCGCAAATCGCGATGATTTCGTCGATTTTGACGAAAATTGACCGTCATTTCCATCCCGTTTGAGATATTTCGACGTTTAAGCGCTCTTTTCACTGCACTTTACGCGCCAAATGTAATGCACACACGTTTCAGCGTCGAAACAAACCCAACGGCTCGCAAATCGCGATGATTTCGTCGATTTTGACGAAAATTGACCGTCATTTCCATCCCGTTTGAGATATTTCGACGTTTAAGCGCTCTTTTTCACTGCGCTTTACGCGCCAAATGTAATGCACACACGTTTCAGCGTCGAAACAAATCCAACGGCTCGCAAATCGCGATGATTTCGTCGATTTTGACGAAAATTGACCGTCATTTCCATCCCGTTTGAGATATTTCGACGTTTAAGCGCTCTTTTCACTGCACTTTACGCGCCAAATGTAATGCACACACGTTTCAGCGTCGAAACAAGCCCAACGGCTCGCAAATCGCGATGATTTCGTCGATTTTGACGAAAATTGACCGTCATTTCCATCCCGTTTGAGATATTTCGACGTTTAAGCGCTCTTTTCACTGCACTTTACGCGCCAAATGTAATGCACACGTTTCAGCGTCGAAACAAGCCCAACGGCTCGCAAATCGCGATGATTTCGTCGATTTTGACGAAAATTGACCGTCATTTCCATCCCGTTTGAGATATTTCGACGTTTAAGCGCTCTTTTCACTGCACTTTACGCGCCAAATGTAATGCACACACGTTTCAGCGTCGAAACAAACCGCGGCTCGCAAATCGCGATGATTTCGTCGATTTTGACGAAAATTGACCGTCATTTCCATCCCGTTTGAGATATTTCGACGTTTAAGCGCTCTTTTCACTGCACTTTACGCGCCAAATGTAATGCACGCACACGTTTCAGCGTCGAAACAAGCCCAACGGCTCGCAAATCGCGATGATTTCGTCGATTTTGACGAAAATTGACCGTCATTTCCATCCCGTTTGAGGATATTTCGACGTTTAAGCGCTCTTTTCACTGCACTTTACGCGCCAAATGTAATGCACACACGTTTCAGCGTCGAAACAAACCCAACGGCTCGCAAATCGCGATGATTTCGTCGATTTTGACGAAAATTGACCGTCATTTCCATCCCGTTTGAGATATTTCGACGTTTAAGCGCTCTTTTCACTGCACTTTACGCGCCAAATGTAATGCACACACGTTTCAGCGTCGAAACAAGCCCAACGGCTCGCAAATCGCGATGATTTCGTCGATTTTGACGAAAATTGACCGTCATTTCCATCCCGTTTGAGATATTTCGACGTTTAAGCGCTCTTTTCACTGCACTTTACGCGCCAAATGTAATGCACACACGTTTCAGCGTCGAAACAAACCCAACGGCTCGCAAATCGCGATGATTTCGTCGATTTTGACGAAAATTGACCGTCATTTCCATCCCGTTTGAGATATTTCGACGTTTAAGCGCTCTTTTCACTGCACTTTACGCGCCAAATGTAATGCACACGTTTCAGCGTCGAAACAAACCCAACGGCTCGCAAATCACGATGATTTCGTCGATTTTGACGAAAATAGACCGTCATTTCCATCCCGTTTGAGATATTTCGACGTTTAAGCGCTCTTTTCACTGCACTTTACGCGCCAAATGTAATGCACACACGTTTCAGCGTCGAAACAAACCCAACGGCTCGCAAATCGCGATGATTTCGTCGATTTTGACGAAAATTGACCGTCATTTCCATCCCGTTTGAGATATTTCGACGTTTAAGCGCTCTTTTCACTGCACTTTACGCGCCAAATGTAATGCACACACGTTTCAGCGTCCGAAACAAGCCCAACGGCTCGCAAATCGCTGATGATTTCGTCGATTTTGACGAAAATTGACCGTCATTTCCATCCCGTTTGAGAATATTTCGACGTTTAAGCGCTCTTTTCACTGCACTTTACGCGCCAAATGTAATGCACACACGTTTCAGCGTCGAAACAAGCCAAACGGCTCGCAAATCGCGATGATTTCGTCGATTTTGACGAAAATTGACCGTCATTTCCATCCCGTTTGAGATATTTCGACGTTTAAGCGCTCTTTTTCACTGCACTTTACGCGCCAAATGTGAATGCACACGTTTTCAGCGTCGAAACAAGCCCAACGGCTCATAAATCGCGATGATTTCGTCGGTTTTGACGAAAATTGACCGTCATTTCCATCCCGTTTGAGATATTTCGACGTTTAAGCGCTCTCTTTCACTGCACTTTACGCGCCAAATGTAATGCACACGTTTCAGCGTCAGAAACAAGCCCAACGGCTCGCAAATCGCTGATGATTTCGTCATTTTGAGAAAATTGACCATCATTTCCATCCAGTTTGAGATATTTCGACGTTTAAGCGCTCTTTTCACTGCACTTTACGCGCCAAATGTAATGCACACACGTTTCAGCGTCGAAACAAGCCCAACGGCTCGCAAATCGCGATGATTTCATCGATTTTGACGGTAATTGACCGTCATTTCCATCCCGTTTGAGATATTTCGACGTTTAAGCGCTCTTTTCACTGCACTTTACGCGCCAAATGTAATGCACACACGTTTTCAGCGTCGAAACAAGCCCAACGGCTCGCAAATCGCGATGATTTCATCGATTTTGACGAAAATCGACCGTCATTTCCATCCCGTTTGAGATATTTCGACGTTTAAGCGCTCTTTTCACTGCACTTTACGCGCCAAATGTGAATGCACACACGTTTCAGCGTCGAAACAAGCCCAACGGCTCGCAAATCGCGATGATTTCGTCATTTTGACGAAGATCGACCGTCATTTCCATCCACGTTTGAGATATTTCGACGTTTTAAGCGCTCTTTTCACTACGCTTTACGCGCCAAATGTGAAATGCACACACGTATTTCGAAAGCGTCAGAAGACAAGCCCAACGGCTCCGCAAATCGCGATGATTTCGTCATTTTGACGAAAATCGACCTCATTTCCATCCCGTTTAGCGGAGATATTTCGACGTTTAAGCGCCTCTTTTCACTGCACTTTACGCGCCAAATGTAATGCACACACGTTTCAGCGTTGAAACAAACCCAACGGCTCGCAAATCGCGATGATTTCGCTCGATTTTGACGAACAATTGACCCTCATTTTCCCATCCCGTTTGAAATATTTCGACGTTTAAGCGCTCTTTTTCACTCACTCTACGCGTCAAATGTAATGCACACGTTTCAGCGTCGAAACAAGCCCAACGGCTCGCAAATCGCGATGATTTCGTCGATTTTGACGAAAATTGACCGTCATTTCCATCCCGTTTGAGATATTTCGACGTTTAAGCGCTCTTTTCACTGCACATTACGCGCCAAATGTAATGCACACACGTTTCAGCGTCGGAAACATAGCCCAACGGCTCGCAAATCGCGATGATTTCGTCGATTTTGACGAAAAGTGACCGATCATTTCCATCCCGTTTGAGATATTTCGACGTTTAAGCGCTCTTTTCACTGCACTTTACGCGCCAAATCGTAATGCATACACGTTTCAGCGTCGAAACAAGCCCAACGGCTCGCAAATCACGATGATTTCGTCGATTTTGACGAAAATTGACCGTCATTTCCATCCCGTTTGAGATATTTCGACGTTTAAGCGCTCTTTTCACTGCACTTTACGCGCCAAATGTGAATGCACACACGTTTCAGCGTCGAAACAAGCCCAACGGCTCGCAAATCCGCGATGATATCGTCGATTTTGACGAAGTTTGACCTCATTTCCATCCCGTTTGGGATATTTCGACGTTTAAGCGCTCTTTTCACTGCACTTTACGCGCCCAAATGTAATGCGCATGACGTTTCAGCGTCAAAACAAGCCCAACGGCTCGCAAATCGCGATGATTTCGTCGATTTTGACGAAGATTGACATCATTTCCATCCCGTTTGAGATATTTCGACGTTTAAGCGCTCTTTTTCACTGCACTTTACGCGCCAAATGTAATGCACACACGTTTCAGCGTCGAAACAAGCCCAACGGCTCTGCAAATCACGATGATTTCGTCGATTTTGACGAAAGTTAACCGTCATTTCCATCCCGTTTGAGATATTTCGACGTTTAAGCGCTCTTTTCACTACACTTTACGCGCCAAATGTAATGCATACACACGTTTCAGCGTCGAAACAAGCCCAACGGCTCGCAAATCGCGATGATTTCGTCGATATTGACGAAAATTGACCATCATTTCCATCCCGTTTGAGATATTTCGACGTTTAAGCGCTCTTTTCACTGCACTCTACGCGCCAAATGTAATGCACACGTTTCAGCGTCGAAACAAGCCCAACGGCTCGCAAATCGCGATGATTTCATCGATTTTGACGAAAATTGACCTCATTTCCATCCCGGTTGAGATATTTCGACGTTTAAGCGCTCTTTTCACTGCACTTTACGCGCCAAATGTAATGCACACACGTTTCAGCGTCGAAACAAGCCCAACGGCTCGCAAATCGCGATGATTTCGTCGGTTTTGACGAAAATTGACCGTCATTTTCCATCCCGTTTGAGATATTTCGACGTTTAAGCGCTCTTTTCACTGCACTTTACGCGCCAAATGCCAATGCACACACGTTTCAGCGTCCGAAACAAGCCCAACAGCTCAGCAAATCGCGATGATTTCGTCGATTTTGACGAAAATTGACCATCATTTCCATCCCGTTTGAGATATTTCGACGTTTAAGCGCTCTTTTCACTGCACTTTACGCGCCAAATGTAATGCACACACGTTTCAGCGTCAGAAACAAGCCCAACGGCTCGCAAATCGCGATGATTTCGTCGATTTTGACGAAAATTGACCGTCATTTCCATCCCGTTTGAGATATTTCGACGTTTAAGCGCTCTTTTCACTGCACTTTACGCGCCAAATGTGAATGCACACACGTTTCAGCGTCGAAACAAGCCCAACGGCTCGCAAATCGCGATGATTTCATCGGTTTTGACGAAAATTGACCGTCATTTCCATCCCGTTTGAGATATTTCGACGTTTAAGCGCTCTTTTCACTGCACTTTACGCGCCAAATGTAATGCACACCCGTTTCAGCGTCGAAGCAAGCCCAACAGCTCGCAAATCGCGATGATTTCATCGATTTTGACGAAAATTGACCGTCATTTCCATCCCGTTTGAGATATTTCGACGTTTAAGCGCTCTTTTCACTGCACTTTACGCGCCAAATGTAATGCACACACGTTTCAGCGTCGAAACAAGCCCAACGGCTCGCAAATCGCGATGATTTCGTCGATTTTGACGAAAATTGACCGTCATTTTCCATCCCGTTTGAGATATTTCGACGTTTAAGCGCTCTTTTCACTGCACTTTACGCGCCAAATGTAATGCACACACGTTTTCAGCGTCGAAACAAAGCCAACGGCTCGCAAATCGCGATGATTTCGTCGATTTTGACGAAAATTGACCGTCATTTCCATCCCGTTTGAGATATTTCGACGTTTAAGCGCTCTTTTCACTGCACTTTACGCGCCAAATGTAATGCACACACGTTTCAGCGTCGAAACAAGCCAACGGCTCGCAAATCGCGATGATTTCGTCGATTTTGACGAGAATTGACCATCATTTCCATCCCGTTTGAGATATTTCGACGTTTAAGCGCTCTTTTCACTGCACTTTACGCGCCAAATGTAATGCACACACGTTTCAGCGTCGAAACAAACCCAACGGCTCGCAAATCGCGATGATTTCGTCGATTTTGACGAAAATTGACCGTCATTTCCATCCCGTTTGAGATATTTCGACGTTTAAGCGCTCTTTTCACTGCACTTTACGCGCCAAATGTAATGCACACGCGTTTCAGCGTCGAAACAAACCCAACGGCTCGCAAATCGCGATGATTTCGTCGATTTTGACGAAAATTGACCGTCATTTCCATCCCGTTTGAGATATTTCGACGTTTAAGCGCTCTTTTCACTGCACTTTACGCGCGCAAATGTAATGCACACGTTTCAGCGTCGAAACAAGCCCAACGGCTCGCAAATCGCGATGATTTCGTCGATTTTGACGAAAATTGACCGTCATTTCCATCCCGTTTGAGATATTTCGACGTTTAAGCGCTCTTTTCACTGCACTTTACGCGCCAAATGTAATGCACACACGTTTCAGCGTCAGAAACAAGCCCAACGGCTCGCAAATCACGATGATTTCGTCGATTTTGACGAAAATTGACCGTCATTTCCATCCCGTTTGAGAGATATTTCGACGTTTAAGCGCTCTTTTCACTGCACTTTACGCGCCAAATGTAATGCACACACGTTTCAGCGTCAGAAACAAGCCCAACGGCTCGCAAATCCGCGATGATTTCGTCGATTTTGACGAAAATTGACCATCATTTCCATCCCGTTTGAGATATTTCGACGTTTAAGCGCTCTTTTCACTGCACTTTACGCGCCAAATGTAATGCACACACGTTTCAGCGTCGAAACAAACCCAACGGCTCGCAAATCGCGATGATTTCGTCGATTTTGACGAAAATTGACCGTCATTTCCATCCCGTTTGAGATATTTCGACGTTTAAGCGCTCTTTTCACTGCACTTTACGCGCCAAATGTAATGCACACGTTTCAGCGTCGAAACAAGCCCAACGGCTCGCAAATCGCGATGATTTCGTCGATTTTGACGAAAATTGACCGTCATTTCCATCCCGTTTGAGATATTTCGACGTTTAAGCGCTCTTTTCACTGCACTTTACGCGCCAAATGTAATGCACACACGTTTCAGCGTCGAAACAAGCCCAACGGCTCGCAAATCGCGATGATTTCGTCGATTTTGACGAAAATTGACCGTCATTTCCATCCCGTTTGAGGATATTTCGACGTTTAAGCGCTCTTTTCACTGCACTTTACGCCAAAATGTAATGCACACACGTTTTTCAGCGTCGAAACAAGCCCAACGGCTCGCAAATCGCGATGATTTCGTCGATTTTGACGAAAATTGACCGTCATTTCCATCCCGTTTGAGATATTTCGACGTTTAAGCGCTCTTTTCACTGCACTTTACGCGCCAAATGTAATGCACACACGTTTTCAGCGTCGAAACAAGCCCAACGGCTCGCAAATCGCGATGATTTCGTCGATTTTGACGAAAATTGACCGTCATTTCCATCCCGTTTGAGATATTTCGACGTTTAAGCGCTCTTTTCACTGCACTTTACGCGCCAAATGTAATGCACACACGTTTCAGCGTCGAAACAAACCCAACGGCTCGCAAATCACGATGATTTCGTCGATTTTGACGAAAATTGACCGTCATTTCCATCCCGTTTGAGATATTTCGACGTTTAAGCGCTCTTTTCACTGCACTTTACGCGCCAAATGTAATGCACACACGTTTCAGCGTCGAAACAAGCCCAACGGCTCGCAAATCGCGATGATTTCGTCGATTTTGACGAAAATTGACCGTCATTTCCATCCCGTTTGAGATATTTCGACGTTTAAGCGCTCTTTTTCACTGCACTTTACGCGCCAAATGTAATGCACACACGTTTCAGCGTCGAAACAAGCCCAACGGCTCGCAAATCGCGATGATTTCGTCGATTTTGACGAAAATTGACCGTCATTTCCATCCCGTTTGAGATATTTCGACGTTTAAGCGCTCTTTTCACTGCACTTTACGCGCCAAATGTAATGCACACACGTTTCAGCGTCGAAACAAGCCCAACGGCTCGCAAATCGCGATGATTTCGTCGATTTTGACGAAAATTGACCGTCATTTCCATCCCGTTTGAGATATTTCGACGTTTAAGCGCTCTTTTCACTGCACTTTACGCGCCAAATGTAATGCACACAGTTTCAGCGTCAGAAACAAACCCAACGGCTCGCAAATCGCGATGATTTCGTCGATTTTGACGAAAATTGACCGTCATTTCCATCCCGTTTGAGATATTTCGACGTTTAAGCGCTCTTTTCACTGCACTTTACGCGCCAAATGTAATGCACACACGTTTCAGCGTCGAAACAAGCCCAACGGCTCGCAAATCGCGATGATTTCGTCGATTTTGACGAAAATTGACCGTCATTTTCCATCCCGTTTGAGATATTTCGACGTTTAAGCGCTCTTTTCACTGCACTTTACGCGGCAAATGTAATGCACACACGTTTCAGCGTCGAAACAAGCCCAACGGCTCGCAAATCGCGATGATTTCGTCGATTTTGACGAAAATTGACCGTCATTTCCATCCCGTTTGAATATTTCGACTTTTTCGTTTAAGCGCTCTTTTCACTGCACTTTACGCGCCAAATGTAATGCACACACGTTTCAGCGTCGAAACAAGCCCAACGGCTCGCAAATCGCGATGATTTCTCATTTTGACGAAAATTGACCATCATTTCCATCCCGTTTGAGATATTT
>JACSOB010000202.1:0-39220 GCA_019677175.1 Bombus sylvicola | reverse complement strand
AATGTAATGCACACACGTTTCAGCGTCGAAACAAGCGCAACGGCTCGCAAATCGCGATCATTTCGTCGATTAAGACGAAAATTGACCGTCATTTCCATCCCGTTTGAGATATTTCGACGTTTAAGCGCTCTTTTCACTGCACTTTATGCGCCAAATGAAATGCACACACGTTTCAGCGTCGAAACAAGCCCAACGGCTCGCAAATCGCGGTGATTTCGCCGATTTTGACGAAAATTGACCGTCATTTCCATCCCGTTTGAGATATATCGACGTTTAAGCGCTCTTTTCACTGCGCTTCACGCCCAAATGTAATGCCACACACGTTTCAGCGTCGAAACAAGCCCAACGGCTCACAAATCGCGATGATTTCGTCATTTTGACGAAAAATTGACCTATTTTTCCGTTTGAGATATTTCGACGTTTAAGCGCTCTTTTCACTGCGCTTTACACGAAATGTAATGCACACACGTTTCAGCGTCGGAACAAGCTAACCTCGCAAATCGCATATTTCTCATTTTGACAAAATTACCTCATTTCCATCCCGTTTGAGATATTTCGACGTTCAAGCGCTCTTTTCACTGCACCTTACCGCAAATGTAATGCACACACGTTTCAGCGTCAGAAACAAGCCCAACGGCTCGCAAATCGCATATTTCTCATTTTGACAAAATACTTTCTTTGAGATATTTCATTTAAGCGCTCTTTTCACTGCACTTTACACCCAAATGTAATGCACACACGTTTCAGCGTCGAAACGCCCAACGCTCACCAATCGCATGATTTCTCATTTTGACAAAATTACCTCATTTCCATCCCGTTTGAGATATTTCACGTTCAAGCGCTCTTTCCACCACACATTACCAAATCAATGCACACACGTTTCAGCGTTGAAACAAGCACAACGCTCGCAACTCGCATGATTTTCTCATTTTGCACAAAATTGACCGTCATTTCCATCCCGTTCGAGATATTTCGACGTTTAAGCCTCTTTTCACTGCACCTTACGCCCAATGTAATGCACACACGTTTCAGCGTCGAAACAAGCCCAACGCTCGCAAATCGCGATGATTTCTCATTTTGACGAAAATTGACCTCATTTCCATCCCGTTTGAATATATCACGTTCAAGCCTCTTTTCACTGCCCTTTGCGCCAATCTATGCACACACGTTTCCAGCGCTTCAAACAACCCACACCTCCAAATCGCATATTTTCATTTTGACAAAATTGACCTCATTTCCATCCCGTTTGAGATATTTCGACGTTTAAGCGCTCTTTTCACTGCACTTTACCCCCAAATGTATTACACACACGTTTCAGCTCAAACAAGCCCAACCTCCAAATCCATGATTTCTCATTTTGACAAAATTGACATCATTTCCATCCCGTTTGAGATATTTCGACGTTCAAGCGCGCTCTTTTCACTGCACCTTACGCGCCAAATGTAATGCCCACACGTTTCAGCGTCAGAAACAAGCGCAACCCATAAATAGCGATGATTTCTCATTTTGACGGGGTCTCATCCACCCGTTTAGGATATTTCGACGTTTAAGCGCTCTTTTCACTGCACTTTACGCCCATCCAATGCACACGTTTCAGCGTCAAACAGGCCCAACGCTCCAAATCCATGATTTCTCATTTTGACAAATGATAACCAAATCATTTCCATCCCGTTTGAGATAGTTCACGTTTAAGCGCTCTTTTCACTGCACTTTTACCCCAAATGCCAATGCGCACACGTTTCAGCGACAGAACTCGTAACGGCTCCAAAATAGCGATGATTTCGTCGTGCGACGAAAATTGACCTCATTTATCCGTTTGAGATATTTCGACGTTCAAGCGCTCTTTTCACTGCACCTTACGCCCAAATGCCAATGCCCACACGTTTCAGCGTCGAAACGGAAAACAACGGCTCCAAATCCATGATTTCTCATTTTGACGAAAATTGGCAAATCATTTCCATCCCGTTTGAGATATTTCGACGGTTAAAGCGCTCTTTTCACTGCACTTTGCGCGCCCCTCTCCCAGTACACCACACACGTTTCAGTGTCGAAACAAGCCCAACGCTCCAAATCGCGATGATTTCTCGATTTTGACGAAATGGACAATCATTTCCATCCGTTTGAGATATTTCGACGTTCAGGCGCTCTTTTCACTGCACTTTGCAGCGCCAAATGTAATGCACCACACGTTTCCAGCGTCGAAACAAACCCAACGCTTTTCACTGCACTTTACGCGCCAAATGTAATGCACACGTTTCAGCGTCGAAACAAGCCCAACGGCTCGCAAATCGCGATGATTTCGTCGATTTTGACGAAAATTGACCGTCATTTCCATCCCGTTTGAGATATTTCGACGTTTAAGCGCTCTTTTCACTGCACTTTACGCGCCAAATGTAATGCACACACGTTTCAGCGTCGAAACAAGCCCAACGGCTCGCAAATCGCGATGATTTCGTCGATTTTGACGAAAATTGACCGTCATTTCCATCCCGTTTGAGATATTTCGACGTTTAAGCGCTCTTTTCACTGCACTTTACGCGCCAAATGTAATGCACACACGTTTCAGCGTCGAAACAAGCCCAACGGCTCGCAAATCGCGATGATTTCGTCGATTTTGACGAAAATTGACCGTCATTTCCATCCCGTTTGAGATATTTCGACGTTTAAGCGCTCTTTTCACTGCACTTTACGCGCCAAATGTAATGCACACACGTTTCAGCGTCGAAACAAGCCCAACGGCTCGCAAATCGCGATGATTTCGTCGATTTTGACGAAAATTGACCGTCATTTCCATCCCGTTTGAGATATTTCGACGTTTAAGCGCTCTTTTCACTGCACTTTACGCGCCAAATGTAATGCACACACGTTTCAGCGTCGAAACAAGCCCAACGGCTCGCAAATCGCGATGATTTCGTCGATTTTGACGAAAATTTGACCGTCATTTCCATCCCGTTTGAGATATTTCGACGTTTAAGCGCTCTTTTCACTGCACTTTACGCGCCAAATGTAATGCACACACGTTTCAGCGTCGAAACAAGCCCAACGGCTCGCAAATCGCGATGATTTCGTCGATTTTGACGAAAATTGACCGTCATTTCCATCCCGTTTGAGATATTTCGACGTTTAAGCGCTCTTTTCACTGCACTTTACGCGCCAAATGTAATGCACACACGTTTCAGCGTCGAAACAAGCCCAACGGCTCGCAAATCGCGATGATTTCGTCGATTTTGACGAAAATTGACCGTCATTTCCATCCCGTTTGAGATATTTCGACGTTTAAGCGCTCTTTTCACTGCACTTTACGCGCCAAATGTAATGCACACACGTTTCAGCGTCGAAACAAGCCCAACGGCTCGCAAATCGCGATGATTTCGTCGATTTTGACGAAAATTGACCGTCATTTCCATCCCGTTTGAGATATTTCGACGTTTAAGCGCTCTTTTCACTGCACTTTACGCGCCAAATGTAATGCACACACGTTTCAGCGTCGAAACAAGCCCAACGGCTCGCAAATCGCGATGATTTCGTCGATTTTGACGAAAATTGACCGTCATTTCCATCCCGTTTGAGATATTTCGACGTTTAAGCGCTCTTTTCACTGCACTTTACGCGCCAAATGTAATGCACACACGTTTCAGCGTCGAAACAAGCCCAACGGCTCGCAAATCGCGATGATTTCGTCGATTTTGACGAAAAAACTGCAAATCGATGATTTCTCGATTTTGACGAAAATTGACCGTCATTTCCATCCCGTTTGAGATATTTCGACGTTTAAGCGCTCTTTTCACTGCACTTTACGCGCCAAATGTAATGCACACACACGTTTCAGCGTCGAAACAAGCCCAACGGCTCGCAAATCGCGATGATTTCGTCGATTTTGACGAAAATTGACCGTCATTTCCATCCCGTTTGAGATATTTCGACGTTTAAGCGCTCTTTTCACTGCACTTTACGCGCCAAATGTAATGCACACACGTTTCAGCGTCGAAACAAGCCCAACGGCTCGCAAATCGCGATGATTTCGTCGATTTTGACGAAAATTGACCGTCATTTCCATCCCGTTTGAGATATTTCGACGTTTAAGCGCTCTTTTCACTGCACTTTACGCGCCAAATGTAATGCACACACGTTTCAGCGTCGAAACAAGCCCAACGGCTCGCAAATCGCGATGATTTCGTCGATTTTGACGAAAATTGACCGTCATTTCCATCCCGTTTGAGATATTTCGACGTTTAAGCGCTCTTTTCACTGCACTTTACGCGCCAAATGTAATGCACACACGTTTCAGCGTCGAAACAAGCCCAACGGCTCGCAAATCGCGATGATTTCGTCGATTTTGACGAAAATTGACCGTCATTTCCATCCCGTTTGAGATATTTCGACGTTTAAGCGCTCTTTTCACTGCACTTTACGCGCCAAATGTAATGCACACACGTTTCAGCGTCGAAACAAGCCCAACGGCTCGCAAATCGCGATGATTTCGTCGATTTTGACGAAAATTGACCGTCATTTCCATCCCGTTTGAGATATTTCGACGTTTAAGCGCTCTTTTCACTGCACTTTACGCGCCAAATGTAATGCACACACGTTTCAGCGTCGAAACAAGCCCAACGGCTCGCAAATCGCGATGATTTCGTCGATTTTGACGAAAATTGACCGTCATTTCCATCCCGTTTGAGATATTTCGACGTTTAAGCGCTCTTTTCACTGCACTTTACGCGCCAAATGTAATGCACACACGTTTCAGCGTCGAAACAAGCCCAACGGCTCGCAAATCGCGATGATTTCGTCGATTTTGACGAAAATTGACCGTCATTTCCATCCCGTTTGAGATATTTCGACGTTTAAGCGCTCTTTTCACTGCACTTTACGCGCCAAATGTAATGCACACACGTTTCAGCGTCGAAACAAGCCCAACGGCTCGCAAATCGCGATGATTTCGTCGATTTTGACGAAAATTGACCGTCATTTCCATCCCGTTTGAGATATTTCGACGTTTAAGCGCTCTTTTCACTGCACTTTACGCGCCAAATGTAATGCACACACGTTTCAGCGTCGAAACAAGCCCAACGGCTCGCAAATCGCGATGATTTCGTCGATTTTGACGAAAATTGACCGTCATTTCCATCCCGTTTGAGATATTTCGACGTTTAAGCGCTCTTTTCACTGCACTTTACGCGCCAAATGTAATGCACACACGTTTCAGCGTCGAAACAAGCCCAACGGCTCGCAAATCGCGATGATTTCGTCGATTTTGACGAAAATTGACCGTCATTTCCATCCCGTTTGAGATATTTCGACGTTTAAGCGCTCTTTTCACTGCACTTTACGCGCCAAATGTAATGCACACACGTTTCAGCGTCGAAACAAGCCCAACGGCTCGCAAATCGCGATGATTTCGTCGATTTTGACGAAAATTGACCGTCATTTCCATCCCGTTTGAGATATTTCGACGTTTAAGCGCTCTTTTCACTGCACTTTACGCGCCAAATGTAATGCACACACGTTTCAGCGTCGAAACAAGCCCAACGGCTCGCAAATCGCGATGATTTCGTCGATTTTGACGAAAATTGACCGTCATTTCCATCCCGTTTGAGATATTTCGACGTTTAAGCGCTCTTTTCACTGCACTTTACGCGCCAAATGTAATGCACACACGTTTCAGCGTCGAAACAAGCCCAACGGCTCGCAAATCGCGATGATTTCGTCGATTTTGACGAAAATTGACCGTCATTTCCATCCCGTTTGAGATATTTCGACGTTTAAGCGCTCTTTTCACTGCACTTTACGCGCCAAATGTAATGCACACACGTTTCAGCGTCGAAACAAGCCCAACGGCTCGCAAATCGCGATGATTTCGTCGATTTTGACGAAAATTGACCGTCATTTCCATCCCGTTTGAGATATTTCGACGTTTAAGCGCTCTTTTCACTGCACTTTACGCGCCAAATGTAATGCACACACGTTTCAGCGTCGAAACAAGCCCAACGGCTCGCAAATCGCGATGATTTCGTCGATTTTGACGAAAATTGACCGTCATTTCCATCCCGTTTGAGATATTTCGACGTTTAAGCGCTCTTTTCACTGCACTTTACGCGCCAAATGTAATGCACACACGTTTCAGCGTCGAAACAAGCCCAACGGCTCGCAAATCGCGATGATTTCGTCGATTTTGACGAAAATTGACCGTCATTTCCATCCCGTTTGAGATATTTCGACGTTTAAGCGCTCTTTTCACTGCACTTTACGCGCCAAATGTAATGCACACACGTTTCAGCGTCGAAACAAGCCCAACGGCTCGCAAATCGCGATGATTTCGTCGATTTTGACGAAAATTGACCGTCATTTCCATCCCGTTTGAGATATTTCGACGTTTAAGCGCTCTTTTCACTGCACTTTACGCGCCAAATGTAATGCACACACGTTTCAGCGTCGAAACAAGCCCAACGGCTCGCAAATCGCGATGATTTCGTCGATTTTGACGAAAATTGACCGTCATTTCCATCCCGTTTGAGATATTTCGACGTTTAAGCGCTCTTTTCACTGCACTTTACGCGCCAAATGTAATGCACACACGTTTCAGCGTCGAAACAAGCCCAACGGCTCGCAAATCGCGATGATTTCGTCGATTTTGACGAAAATTGACCGTCATTTCCATCCCGTTTGAGATATTTCGACGTTTAAGCGCTCTTTTCACTGCACTTTACGCGCCAAATGTAATGCACACACGTTTCAGCGTCGAAACAAGCCCAACGGCTCGCAAATCGCGATGATTTCGTCGATTTTGACGAAAATTGACCGTCATTTCCATCCCGTTTGAGATATTTCGACGTTTAAGCGCTCTTTTCACTGCACTTTACGCGCCAAATGTAATGCACACACGTTTCAGCGTCGAAACAAGCCCAACGGCTCGCAAATCGCGATGATTTCGTCGATTTTGACGAAAATTGACCGTCATTTCCATCCCGTTTGAGATATTTCGACGTTTAAGCGCTCTTTTCACTGCACTTTACGCGCCAAATGTAATGCACACACGTTTCAGCGTCGAAACAAGCCCAACGGCTCGCAAATCGCGATGATTTCGTCGATTTTGACGAAAATTGACCGTCATTTCCATCCCGTTTGAGATATTTCGACGTTTAAGCGCTCTTTTCACTTGTTTACGCGCCAAAGAATGATCGACGAATCTGTTCGTGATCCGCTACGATTCGCGATGACGCTTCTTAATCTTAATTTGGCTTAAATCTAGGTAAAATTTTTTCCACCTACCTGCTTGGTCCGGATGTAATCTGCAGGGGAAATTAGTGGAATATCGATTTAAGGTTGCCGATTAATAAGGTAGTTGCTGCCACCAGAAATAGTCTAAGGACTATTTCAAAGAATTTCTTTTATTACTGTTATCTCTTTTCCTCTCTCCTTTATTAACTTTTCCGCGTTACAATTTATTGTAATATTTTTTCTTCTCTTTTCCTTTATCCTTTATTAACTTTTCCGTGTCACAATTTATTGTAATATTTTTTCTTCTCTTTTCCTTTATATTAAAATTTTTTATTTTTATTTTTCTTTACTTATTTGTAAATGTTCGTGAGCGGTAGTATTGTTCGTCTAGCGTCGTGATTTTTGGTAACTATTAGATTGAATTCCTAGCAAGAGATGCCTTTTCAGGCACGCTCTAGGCTGAGGGAAGACGAATCTTAGTACCTTTATCTGTCGTGATGTTTGGTAACTATTAGATTGAATTCCTAGCAAGAGATGCCTTTTCAGGCACGCTCTAGGCTGAGGGAAGACGAATCTTAGTACCTTTATCTGTCGTGATTTTTGGTAACTATTAGATTGAATTCCTAGCAAGAGATGCCTTTTCAGGCACGCTCTAGGCTGAGGGAAGACGAATCTTAGTACCTTTATCTGTCGTGATGTTTGGTAACTATTAGATTGAATTCCTAGCAAGAGATGCCTTTTCAGGCACGCTCTAGGCTGAGGGAAGACGAATCTTAGTACCTTTATCTGTCGTGATTTTCAGTAATTATGTGAGATGTTCATTCATTAATTTTATGTTTAGTGGTAGCGTTAACTGATGTTTAAAGCAACTGGCAAATAAATTCCACTTTTCGGCTAACCTGCTATGCGCAGGAATACTGGCACGGGAGAGGATTAAAGTTATCGAGTATGATTAATCGATTTAACAAGCGTATTTATTTTCGTTCAACTGAGTAGTACTGATGTAAATATGTTATATTTTATTTGATTTTGATTTATTGAGGGTATACAATGTCGGAATTTAGTAACGTCGGATGCAAATGAATATATTATACGGTGGTGTACAACAAATGTGAATAGATAGATATAGTAATTATTCGAGCTTCTAACAGAATAAATTCTACAAATGTCGGTAGGGTAATATTTATTTATATTAATGTTGCTGATGATAAAAGCTAATTTTGCTCGCTTGGGCGATTATGGTTAGGATGCACGCTATCGTATGATGCCGGCGATGGCGATCGAGATCGAGAAGGAGGCGCTTCGTCGTGTTCGGAAATAGGCGAGCTGGATGGCGAAAAACTAGGCGGAGAACCTTCGCGAATCAATTTTAGTTCTTCTCGGCGCCTCTTTTCTTCCCTTTTCACTTCTGCAGCTATCAATCGTTTGTACCAGCGTTCGGCTCGCTTTTTGCTAAGATGGCTTTTATCCTTTTGATTTTTTCTTGGTTTTGTCATCCAGTGAAATTAAAGATATTCTCTGCGTGCGACTTGTGCGATTTCGTAAGCCTCGCCCAAAGACGGGCAATAATTGCCAACGATGGGAGGAGGAATGCGAATATCAATAAGTAATTTCAATAGTTTTAAACACAATTCGGCACTATGAGTGATCGATCAGGTTTAATGATTCAGAAAATATAATTCGTTCTTGATAATAGGTGAAGTAATAAATAGTGAAAATGGTAATTTTAATTAATAACCGAGCTCACTGTAGACAATTGGTGTGGCTTCGTAGGCCTCGCCCAAAGATGAGCAATATGCTAGCAGTGGGAAGAGGAAAACGAATACCAAAGATGTTTTCGTGATAAAAACACCGTAAGCACCAATTGATACAGCGGAGAATTATAACGAGATAAATCAAAGTTGTAGTGAAAATGGTAATTTTAATTAATAACCGAGTTCACTGTAGACAATTGGTGTGGCTTCGTAGGCCTCGCCCAAAGATGAGCAATATGCTAGCAGTGGGAAGAGGAAAACGAATACCAAAGATGTTTTCGTGATAAAAACACCGTAAGCACCAATTGATACAGCGGAGAATTATAACGAGATAAATCAAAGTTGATAGGACGGTTTTACTTCAGGCAATTCATTAAATATTGACCAAGAACGTGTATTTCAAATTTGTTTATATTCTCTGTGAACAATTCGTGTGGCTTCGTGAGCCTCCCCCAAGGATGAGCGATATGCTAACGGTGGGTGGAGGAAAACGAAAACCGTAGGTGTTCGAGAACACCGTTATCACTAGTCGACACAGAGAATAACTATTTTAAACTTGAGACTATTCAAATAAAATTTACGTGAGATATGTGTTATATTTTTTTCCTTTATTTTATTTACAAATTATAGCTGCCGACGGATATATATATTTTTTTTTATTATTGAAAGACAACTTTATTTGGCTGCGAGTGAAAAGAGAAGAAGGTATATATATAATTTCAAATTTTCCTACCTTGATCGGAGATGCAGAAGTCAGTGGTGTAAGACTGTTGATGAATGAAAGTTGACAATTAACTCGAATTCACAAATGAAATAATGATACGAAAATTTAATTCGGATGATATTAAACACGCGGGAAATTTTTGAATTGAACACTGCCGTAGCTCGAAATCGATGGGCCGATCCGCAACGCGAGCGCGTTGAATTTTGCAACGACTATTTAACACTTGAGAATCTATGAACTTTGTTAATTTTCTATCACACGATTTCAGCGGAGGAAACGATGTGCACGGTTTGAATTCGCTCGGAAGACTGACTGATGCTCGATTCTCGACAAAGGGTCGTTGTAAACGGATACCTTCTCGAAGAACGAAGTTCAAAAGAATGACTCTGTTTTTAAGTACTACTTCTTATTTATATTTTCTAAACTGCTGCATGATAGCTTACCAAGATATCGCTACGTGACAAATTATGAATATGGTGACAGATTATTTTCCTACGAGTCGCGCCGGAGTTTTACCTTCCCGATTGTCTCGTGTTTCGCCTAGCGCGAGTGGGTGACGAAATGTAAGTATCTCGAGTGGATCGTGTTTTGTTGAAGCTGCGTCTGCGGTCCTTCTCGAAATCGCACGTGGCGACGTGAGTGTCTCGGCGGATCGTGTTTTGTTGATGCTGCGTCTGTAGTCCTTCTCGAAATCTTCGTAACTGATTCCGGTGGAATGTGCGTAGTGACTTTATCTTTGTTAATGTCAATGGAAAATGTTTCGCACGTGGGAACCCGGTGTTTTGCCGGACGTTGGTGTATCGTGTTTTGTTGATGCTGCGTCTGTAGTCCTTCTCAAAATCTTCGTAACTGATTCCAGTGGAATGTGCGTGATGGCTTTACCCTTGTTAATGTCAATGGAAAGCGTATTGCACGTGGCAACTCAGTGGTTGTCGAGTCCTTGTGCGAGCAAGGCGTTTCGTTTTTTATGTTTCCTAGTTTTGTTGAGATTGCAAATTGTAGTACGTGAAAAGGGAATCGTGTGAAGTGGTGATTCGTAAAAATTGTTAACCATGCTCGGCGAGTGATTCAATCCGTTTGTTGACTTCTTTAGGTTAGTTTTTCCCCTTTTTATTTAATTTGATGTAATAGGTGATTTTTGATGGTATTCAATATTTGTAATATTGATTTGTTTACTGTATTCTGTTTTAGCGTAAGAGGGGAAAAGATCGTACGAAATGATAATTTGTAATTGTTAACTTGCTTGGCGAGTTTGTTTTGGTTGACGAGTTTTCAGGTTAGTTTTTCCTTTTATATAATATTAGTTCATAGCAATAACTGATTTTAATAGTGTTTGATTATTCGATATTTTGTATGATTGGTAATGTCAATCTTGTTTGTTGTATTTTCATGTTTTCTTTTATGAATACAGGTTATGTTAGATCATGGATACTGGTGTGTCTGAGGCTTCAACGGTATGTATTATTTTGATTTATTTTGACTTCTTCTTGTTTCACATCGTTGTTCTTTTCCCTATATTTGTGTGTTTTATTTTAGGGTGGAAAAAAGAAGAAAGGACACAGATGGAGGCGCAGGCCTTCCCGCAAAAGATCCGGTCGTCGTGGTGGCGTGGAAGGTCGTAGAAAAAGAAGGTCCGAGATCTTCGGGCTTCCTCCTCCTGCTGGGAATCACGACGGTGCAGAGCCTGTAGGGTTACAGAGACCTGACAGTCCTTTGGTAATCGACTTGGTCTCTTCCGACGAGAATGTCCCGGAGCCACCGCCAGGTTCCCCAGCCGTCGAGGAGGTAGATATTGATGCATGCGCAAGGGTTCGCTATGCTGAAGAAATCCCCAACGAAGTTCTGGAATCCTTGCTGCGGCATCGTGCTACGGGACAAGATGGTGTTTGTGTGGAGGCACTCTCGTGGTGTTTTGAGAGATTTAACGGGATGTATCCGAATGCTCCGCGAGTGTTTCCTAACTTTGTGTAGTGTTTCCTTTAGATTCTTCTCTTTTCCTTCTTCTTTTTTTTTTTTTATATATATATATCTTTACATGTATATATATGTACACTGGTGTGTGCGACTGGTGTCGGCTTCGAAATGGTGGTTCGTCTCTGGATTATTACTTTGGTAAATTATAGTTACGTAGATTTTGTTTGTTTCTATTGCTTCAGTTGTATATGATTTGGGTTTTGCGTTACAGATTTGGTGATTCCTGGTGTTGGCGTTGAATGGTGGGTCGAGGCAGCGTCGTTAAAGATTCTCGTGCGAATTGTCCCGGTACGTATCTTATTTTATTTCCTTGTAGTTTAATTTATTCTTTTCTTTCGGTTTATTTTATTCGCTGCATGTGGTATTTCAGCGCAAGAGGAGGCGTTGTAAAGAATCCGTGAGTGGTCCCAGAAGACGCAGCCATCGTGTGAAGCATGGTGAGAAGAGTTGAAGTTGCCGAGGGGCTCGTGTGACATTTGTGTTGTTTTGGTTATGTACAGTGTATATATATATATATAGATATATATATATATTTACGTTGGTCAAATCTTTTATAATGTAAATTTTATGAGGTAGTTTTGTATATTTCTTTCGTCACGTTTGTGGACTATTAGTTTGTTGACACATATATATATATGTCGGGTTTACATTAGAATTAGAGTTAGGGGCGTGAAACGAATCTTCGTTCGGATTACACGTTGTCGTTATGCAATAGAGAAGACATCAACCAGTGCAAATACGATTATTATAGAATTAGACAAGTAACCGTGGTAATCAGGTACTCGAGAAACTAATGACAATGAACTTAGGTTCAATAACGAATCCGCGGTCAACGGGATGATGGATGAACATGCTCACAATATCTAAGTCGGACTCTTTGTTAAAACGTGGAATATCCACCGAGCGTACAGACACTAAGTAACTCGCTAATACGACCTCACGAGAGAATGACTTTCCGTCGCGCTGATGCTGCGGAGGAAAGCTATGATGGGGTGTGTCTAAGGACACGAGATCATTGGATTCGTCGAGGATAGCCTTCGTTCAGAAGGTAAGGGAAATTGGCGTTGCTGCTAATTGGTCAATCTCCATATCGGTGGTTAGAAAAGATGCTAGCCGCCCTCCAGGGAAGTTGCTAGTGGGGGACGCCGTTCATTGAAACATAGGTCTCTCCTATCTTCCCGTAGTTGGGACAAAGACTGTTTGTCGGTTTGAAGGACTTTAGGTAACTAGATATTAGTGTTTATAACGGTCCTTGGGCTAGCCGACCACGTACCGCCGGGATGCGTTGACATCTGGTAAAACATCCTGCCCGGAGAATAAGATCTGCGTGTGGCGAGCTACGGGACAGAGACCGTTGGAATGTTTACTGCCACGTGCAGCTACAAATCTTTCTTTTAGGAGAGAGAGCTATAGAATTATTCCGCACCTTTGTTAGACAAAGCGTTCATCCCGTGACCGCGGCTACGTTCGGCGACTGGCTGTCGCCTCGAGCCCAAGCTCACTATCACAAATCTCAAACAAATACAATCGGATCGAAAAACGACAATTGTTTAATTACGCCTATGATAGAATCTAGATTGCGGTGTTAGGGGATTATCCCGAAGTTCCAAAGGGGAGGCTTCGATGTCATTTCATCTCCGACACGGCCATCCTGACTATCACACGTCCTCGTGTGTAACTAAAATATTGCGTCTTTCCAACATTAGACTCGATGTGACTGATATTATTTACCGTTCAACTAAATGTTCCAAATAAGTCAAGGGTCCAGTTTGACAACAAAATTCTGTTCAGAGGTTTGACAAGCAAGGAAATGAAAGAGAACTAAAATTAGTAGCGTTATAATTTGTCTTCAGAGTGCCAGTTGCATTCCGTGAGTTATCAGTCAGTACGTAATGACGCAACGGATCATTTTCGATTTCGTACACGGGCGGTTCTCAGTTTGTTGGATCATATTACTACGTTGTGTGTATGAAGGCGCAGGGGGTCACTGTTGACGTACTAAGGCGCAAGTAGTCATAATTGACGTACTAAGGCGCAGGAAGTCACAGTTGACGTACTAAGGCGCAGGAGATCATAATTGACGTACTAAGGCGCAGGATGTCACAGTTGACGTACTAAGGCGCAGGAGTCACAGTTGACGTACTAAGGCGCAGGAGTCATAATTGACGTACTAAGGCGCAGGAGATCATAATTGACGTACTAAGGCGCAGGATGTCACAGTTGACGTACTAAGGCGCAGGAGTCATAATTGACGTACTAAGGCGCAGGAAATCATAATTGACGTACTAAGGCGCAGGATGTCACAGTTGACGTACTAAGGCGCAGGAGTCATAATTGACGTACTAAGGCGCAGGAAATTATAATTGACGTACTAAGGCGCAGGATGTCACAATTGACGTATTAAGGCGCAGGAAGTCCTTAATGATCCTCTGAGTTTCGTGCACTTGCATCGTTATTGTCACCGTCGCTGTCATCACCCCAGACGTCCAACTCAGCAGGGACGCAACTTTCTGGCATTTGTCTCAGTCTGTCATATGATCGTTTGCCGTCTAAGGGTTTTAAAGTAAATCTATGTCCTTCAAAAATCTCTGCTATCATGAATGGGCCCCTGAATTTCGGATCTAACTTCGTTTGGTTTCCTTCCTCGTTTTTTTGCACAATACAAAATCACCGAGATTAAACCTAACTACTTTAGCTTTAGTTTTGTCAAATCCACCTTTATCGTACCTGACACTAATTCCTATATTCTCTATTGCCTGCTGTCTTCCGGTTTGCTATCGTAAGGTCTTTGCTGTCCTACCAATTAATAGTTCCAATGGACTCGATTTAGTCGCGCGGTTGGTGGTGCAATTCGAAGCCAACTGTATTTTGCCAATCGCGTCTAGCCACGATCACCCGGTCGTTTCTACGATTGTGAACATAATTTTTAACGTATTCATAATACGCTCTACCTGACCGTTGGCCCTACTCGCACCGGTTGAGATTAAGTGGAGTTTAGTGTTTACCTTGACAGAAATCTTGGAATTCATTCGTTACCCGTAGGACACCTCTCCTGATCCGCTATTATCCGGCAAGGTCTGCCGAATAAAATATAGCATACTTAAGTGCTTTAACGGTACTAAGAGAATCTATTCTACGAGTATGATGCAGATATGCGAATTTAGTGAAGACGTTGACCAGAACAATGACATATTCTTTCGAACCACTTTTACCGCTTAGTTTGCCCGTTATGTCCACGTGAACGGTATGCCAGGGTATGCTGGTCTTAAGTATAGGATGTAATTTAGCTTGTATTTTACCTGAACTAGCCTTCGAAACTCGACAAGCACGACAGTTCTCAATGAATTTACGAACATGTTTCGCCATTCCTTCGAACCAGTAATACTCGTACAGTTTCTCAAGCGTTTTATCCCAACCTAAGTGCATAATTGACTGTTGCATATGGTTAATAACGGACCACCTAAAACTTCTGGGGACAATGGGCAAGCAGAGAGTTTTGCCTTTTCTCTGTATTTTACGATGAGGGGTACCGGAGCGTAATTCATACGTATTCGCGGTATCTTCCGTGAGCTCCTCGTTTTGCGACTTATTAACGATCTCAGAAATTTGTGGGTCGCGACGTTATTCCGCTAATAGCCGATCTTCGGAGATTTCGGTCAGAACGGAAATTACCTGTTGCCTTACTTTTCTTTTTTTTTTTTTTTTTTTTTTTTTCATATCTATCCGGCCAAGCTACGCTTTTATTGCCGGAAGTAAGTGCGTACAAGGGTTTCATTATCTGTGAGAATTTAGGAACGAATTTTCGGAAGTAAGAGGCTAAACCTATGAACTGCCTGAACTGCGTGACGGTTGTTGACGCAGGTAAAAAAAACTCAAGGCGTGTATTTTACCCGGACTGGGACGAACTTCTCCGTTATGAATTACGTATCCCAAATAGAGTACCGATGTCTTTAGAAAAGAACATTTTGGAAAGTTAAAGGAGAATCCGGCTTTTACGAGGGTATCTAGTACGGTGTGCAATCCTTTTAGAGCTTGATCTATCGAGTCGGCAATAATTAGGACATCATCCAAATAGACAACAACGTACGAATGGCACGTTGGCTGCCATACGTGTTTTCAAAAGAATCTCAAGAATGATCTCTCGTTTCGTTTGTTCGCAACATTAAAATCACGAGTCGCTGCTGAATATAATGAAGGAAAGTGTGGCACAGATCATTTCGACCAAATGGTTTCTTATGTCACCACAATTAGAAAAAGGATCAAATGGTACAGAAGACTTGGCATGCGACTCCTCCTGAGGATTTCTGTGGTAAATGCTTTGATGGTTTACAAAATTGCAGCAAGGAACAACATAAACATTAGAACATTTAGACAAGTATTAGTCGCGAAATTATTAGGGTTTTGGCAAAATCCGCTGGCCCCGTCCAGACTAATAAAGTATCTCGCTTTTGCAATCTCGCGATTTGATCCGCAATAAGGGGTAAAGGATACCGATCCGCGACCGCATTTTTATTTAGTTCTCGAAAATCTACACGCAATCTATGTTTCGACCGTTCGCGGAGAGACGCGATCGCGAGATTGCACGTCAACGAGAGTTGTAAGTTCCCGTTACGATTAAATAATCGACGCCACGAACTGATCGATTCCCTTATTTCGATTATGATAATAAGGGTAGTTAAATGAAATTCTACAGAATTAACACGAATAAATTAATGTTTATTTCAACACTTAGATTACACTGTTGAGTCGAGAGGTATAATTAACAACTTATCGCACGACGATGAAAGAGATATACAGAGTGGAGCTCTTAGACTTGAGTTTAGTGTACTAGTGGACGTAGTAATAGAATAAGATTGACTTGACTTTTCCGAGATCGTAGGAGCAGTGAGGTACAGTAACGATGCCGTGGCGGAGGAAAACTCAGGATGGGTGTGTCTAGCGCACGGAATCATCGGATTTGTTGGTGACGATTTTGGCTAATAGAGTGAGGGAAATAGGCTTCGTTGTTAATTGGTTAACACGAGGGTTGGTGGACTAGGAAGGGTCTTAGCCGCCCTCGAGAGAAAGTGGCTAGTGGGAGGAAAGTTGCATCATACGTGAGAAAAACTAACTTTCCCTTTGTCAAGCCGTAGTAGACAATGGTCTTTAGAAATGCTACGGAAAACAGATGTGTGTTCGGTTTGAAGGACCTCGACTAGGAAATTCCTGTGATTTATGGAGGGTACTTGAGGCTATTGAGGGTACGCGGTAAGTATCCGGAGACATGTGGCTGCCATCTTGCCCGCGGTGTGTGGCCTGGGCTAGGTAGTGTTACGCGACGTAACATACTCCCCCGTTGAGAGGGTACCGATCAAAATTAACGAGGTGTGATTAAAGTTATGTAAAGTGTGTCCCATCTTATTTCGTCTCGGTGGTTGGTTGTTCGGGTTTCTCGGGATCGGGTTGAATTGGCAGTGGGACGAGCCTTTTGACGGCCCGATCCAAAACGCTCTTTGCCGTCTGAATTGTAGCTGTCCGGATGACACCATCGGCGCCGGGATGAACCTTGATAACTCGACCCAGAGGCCAATGCATGGAGGGTACGTTGTCCTCTCTGAGTATGACGATTGTGCCCTCTTGGATGCTGTGTCCACCCTTGTTCCATTTATTGCGGTTGGTTAACTCGTTCAAATACTCCTTGTGCCAGCGGTTCCAAAAATGCTGTTTAAGCTGTTGGATATGCTGCCATCTGGAGAGTCGGTTTGATGGAATGTCCCTGAAATCTCGATCACGTAAGCACATTAATGACTCGCCAATGAGGAAATGTCCGGGAGTGAGGACTAGGAGATCATTTGGATCGGTGGAGATGGGAGTTAGCGGGCGTGAATTGAGGACTGCCTCTATCTCTATAATGAGAGTGTTCAATTGTTCGGAAGTGAGTAACTCGTTGCCGACTACACGTCTAAGGTGGCGTTTAAAATGACTTGACCGCTGCTTCCCATAGCCCGCCGAAGTGCGGGGAATAAGGGGGGATGAAGCGCCATTCGATTTGTTTGTCGGCTAAAAATGCGGTCACTTTTTCCTTATGGTCGTCTGATTGTAATAAATGATAAAGCTCTCGTAACTCGTTGTTTGCCCCGATGAAGTTGGTGCCGTTATCAGAATGGATGGTGGAGCAATACCCTCGTCGAGCGATGAATCTACGAAGAGCGGCGATGAAGGCTTCACTAGTGAGATCGGCAACGAGCTCGATGTGTACAGCTTTAATTGCTAGACATACGAAGATGGCTACGTATACTTTTATCTGACGGCGGTTCCGATCTCGTTTTTCTTTGACATGGAACGGCCCACAGTAATCGACGCCGACGTTGGTGAATGGGCGAGATTCCGTTACTCGCGCCTCTGGCAGATTACCCATTACGTATTCTACCGGTGGTGGTTGAGCGCGGCAGCAGCGAACACAGCCTTTGATCGCCTGCCATACTTGACTTCGACCGTCGACCGGCCAGTATCGTCGTCTCACTGCGTATAACGTAGCCTGCGTTCCGGAGTGCATGTGGATCTTGTGCTCGTGTTCTATGATACGTGTTGTAACAGATGACTTAGGTAATATTATGGGGTGTTTCTGGGCGAAGGTCATCGACGAATGACTGAGTCGACCCCCGACTCGCAATATTCCTTCTTTGTCTATGAACGGTTTCAGTCGCGTGAGCTTACCCTTTATCGCCGCGTTCCGATCTTTTTGAAGCGTACGAATTTCTTCGGAGAAATAGATGCCTTGCAACAATTTTATGAGCTTATCGTGCGTTATGCGTAATTCGGTAACGGTTAGGGGTGCCGCTCGGTTCTTTTCTGTTTCCAACGGAGGCAGCGAGCTATAATTCGTATCGACTTGGGCCAGGATGAATATCTGTGCAACAAACTGTAATCGGCGGGGTTTGCGGACAGACAAATCGCCCTTTTCTGCTCCGGTACTTCAATTTGCGGTGTTAGCGTCCATGCCGGCCAGTGATCTTCCGACTGGTAGAGCCATGCAGGACCGTGCTGCCAGATGGTTGGACGCAGAAACTCTTCGGGTGTTTGGCCGCGTGATATTAAGTCCGCGGGATTGTCGTTAGTAGGAACGTGGCGCCAATCGCGGATGGTGGTTTTCGTTTGAATTTCGGAGACTCTGTTAGCGACGAATGTTTTAAGGGTGTGAGGTGATGTATTGAGCCAATGGAGGACGATAGTGGAATCGGTCCAATAGATAGTTCTAGTCGTTTTGTGTGATAGAGCTTGTTGTACTGTCGATATTAGGGATGTAAGAAGAAGTGCTCCGCTCAGCTCGAGTCGAGGAATGGTCTGGTACTTGAGCGGGGCGACTTTCGATTTTGCGGTTAAAAGTTGGGTCCAAACCTGGCCGTTGGTGTTAAGGGTCCGGAGATAAACACAGGCTCCGTAAGCCTTTTCACTGGCATCGCAGAAACCATGCAATTCAATTTCTGTTGCGGACTTGATTATTGCCTTTCGTTGGAATCTGATGTTGTTTAATAAGGGTAATTGGGCGTAGTACCTGTCCCACTCTGTATGTAAATCGATTGGAAGTGATTCATCCCAATCGATTTTCGACGACCATATTCGTTGAAGCAGCATCTTGGCCCGAACAATCACTGGCGCGAGCAGGCCGAGCGGATCGTAAATTTTTGCGATTTCCGAACTGATGATTCGTTTCGTAACTCGAGAGGGGGTGGGTTTGACTTCGACCGAGTAAAGAATGGAGTCGTCGGATGAATTCCAAAATACCCCCCAACGTCTTCAAGGTTTGCGGGTCTCCCAAAAAGTGTTGGTGATTTGTTTCTTCTAAGGAAAGTCCGTGTAACAAGCCGTTGTCGTTCGATGCCCATTTTCGTATGTTTAAACCGGCCAATTGAAGTAAATTGGTGAGTTCTGTTCTAAGCGTGAGGGCTTCGTCCTTTGTGTCAGCTCCGGTGAGAGCATCGTCGACGTAGAAATCACGCTGCAGTACCTGCGCTGCACGTGGAAATCGATGTCCTTCATCCTCTGCCAGTTGCTTGAGACACCGAATGGCTAGATACGGGGCTGCGGATAAACCGAACGTTACTGTGTTAAGCTGATACGTTTCTGTTTCTCCACTTGCGTTGCGCCATAATATCCTTTGATATTTCCGATCCTCTGGTCGCACGAGGAATTGCCGATACATTTTCTCGATGTCGCCAGTGAGTACGTATTGATGCGAGCGGAATCTAATTAGTATGCAAAATAGATCTTCCTGTAACTTGGGTCCAATGTGAAGCGTGTCGTTTAAGGATATTCCGGTAGTGCTTGGTGCCGATCCGTCGAAAACTACCCGGAGTTTGGTAGTTTGACTCGATGCTTTGATCACGCCATGATGGGGTAAATAGTATCCGTTGTCGTCGGAGGAGTTGACATTGACCTTCGTCATGTGTCCCAATGCCACGTACTCCTGTATTACCGCTCGATATTCTGATTCGAAGCGTTTATCGTGCTGGAATCGGCGATTGAGCGAGGCGAGTCGTTTAATTGCCAGCGTTTTCGAGGATCCAAGTGACTGACGCTGATCGTTGAATGGTAGAGCGACGATGTATCGTCCTTCGCTTGTGCGTCGGGTGTGGGCTTGAAGTGTTCTTCGCATCGTCGATCTGCCTCTGAGATATGTTTAATGGAGGGTCCTTCATCGATTTCCCAAAACCGCGCGAGATCTGCTTGTAGAGTCGTTGTGGATGTGTGAAATGTGTTTGTCGCGGTTTGGGAAGTTGGGCTCCCCCCGATTACCCATCCGAATCGTGTTTTTTGCAGACGCAGTTCAGGCTCGTCTGGCTGCGTTAGGTTGATTTGTCCCACACACATCGACGCGAGTGTTGGACCTGAGCTTAGTAGCGCATCGATCGGAGCTGGTAAATGAAATCGTGGATCGGCCAATTTGAGATTTTTTGGTATCTCAAGTGTCGAACGATCGATGGGTTCGCTGGGAATTGAGGTTGATATGGTCGGAATGACCAGGAACGTTAATGTCCGTGTGTATGTGCCGTCAGTGGAAGTGATCGTGGCCGTGATGTGTCGCTTAGAGGTCGTCGTCAAGGTATCTAGAGCTCCGATTGGGACCGAACATTTGTTTTGCCTTATCTTTAGCGATTTTGCTAATTCCTCGGTAATGAAATTCATACTAGCTCCGGTGTCGAGCAACGCTCGACAACGGATTGGTTGCTGTTTATCATTCAAAACGTTAATCTGTGCGGTGATGACTAGACCATTGGATGGTAATTCGGATGATACTGGTGTGGGATGCTCGGTCGTCAACGGAGTCGTCGGTTGTCGGCGTCATGGGTTATGTGTTCGTCTGTCACTGGGAGGTGGACTTGGAGACGCGGCCGTTCGTGGTGTTTCCGATCTGTGGTCCGTTGGGTGATTTTTACGACGAAGAGGTGATACGTAGGGTGGCGAGGAAGGTGTTGTGGGTCGGCTGTTTGATGGGGAGGATTTCGGGCTGGACGTGCTAGAACGAGACCCTGAATGGCGTTTTGTCCTGTGCAGCATTGTATGATGTCGTTCTCCGCATACGCGACATGACCCTGCGAAACAATGTTTCGTTGTGTGCCCTTTCCCGAGGCAGTTGAGGCATAGTGATGCTCTTTTGACCTCCCGAATGCGTTCGCGAAGGGATTTGGCTTTGAAGGTGTCACATCTCCGAATGGGATGTGGTCCGTGACAGGTGGGGCACGTTGGCGTGACCTGTGTCGTCGTAAATGCATGCCCTCGTGGTGCGCGTTGACGGACCGGAGTGGTTTGCTCCGGTGCTTCTCTTGTTTGTTTGACCGTGGTGATCGGTCTGGAGCTTCGTGCTAATTTCTCTAGGAAGTTTAGCAAATGAATGTATGGAGGCACCTCGTTATTAGGAAGCGTCATTTCCCATTGTTTATGTATACTTAGTGGTAATTTTGAGAGGATGAGGCTGTTAAGCATAGCACTGGTATCGGGGTAGGATTCTCCTAATTTGTTCAATGCATATATATGTTGTTTGAATGTGTGGACTAAGCGCTTTACTTCCGTTGGAGATTCCTTGGTTAGTCTCGGATAATCAATCATTGCCAGGCAGTGACTGAAAGCTGTGTGTCGTGGACATTCGAAGGTTTCCTTGAGAACGGCTATAGCCTGACTGTAGTTTACATTACTAAGGGGTAACGCGTTTAAACAATCCGCTGCTTCTCCTTGCAGGGCGGACTGCAGGTACTGGAATTTCTGTACGTCCGTGAGACTAGGATTTTTGTCGATTATGGAAGAAAAGGTATCATAAAACGTGTTCCATTTCTCTAAACTTCCGTCAAAGGTAGGGAGCCGAAGATCTGGTAATTTAATGCCTATCGGATTTAGACCCGTGGGTGATGCACAGGTTGGAAAGCTGATGGATGCCGACGGCGACGCCGCTTGCGAGTTCGTCAGAAGATTTTGTAACCTTACGTCTACCGCGACGTACCGATCTCTTATTTCAAAGCCGCGCGTTTGCTCCTCCTCGTCTAATACTTCCAAATCGGCTTGGATCGATTCGAACTGACTCGTAGCTTCGGTCAGGTGTTTCTGGTAGTTCATTAATAAGGCGGTTTGCTGACGCCCGGATTGTTCATATTCGTCCAGTCGGTTCGATATGTATGTGAGTCGGCCGCTACAATAGCCTCGTCTCCGACGCAGGGAGATGAGTTGATCTTCGCTTGTCATCGTCGCCGAGGATGGGAGATGATCGAAATAAGGAACGAGCTTACCTTACTGTCGTGCGGTGTGAGATCGCGTGTATGCTTGGCGAGGAGCGCCTTGTTCCTTCCCGACGGCCACTCGTTCGGTTGTATCACTCGTGAGATTCGTTGCGTTGTTGACTGTCCAGCTACGGCGGGAGGCTGTGTGTTGCGTTCCCTTGCCAATGGGGTGTGCTTCTTCGAAGATGACGCACCTGATGTCACTGGTTTTGACGTAGTCACGTGGCACTGTGTGGTCACTGGTAAGTGCACTCTTCACTGGCACGTGATCCGGCTCGAAGGACCAAAATGTTTCGACCGTTCGCGGAGAGACGCGATCGCGAGATTGCACGTCAACGAGAGTTGTAAGTTCCCGTTACGATTAAATAATCGACGCCACGAACTGATCGATTCCCTTATTTCGATTATGATAATAAGGGTAGTTAAATGAAATTCTACAGAATTAACACGAATAAATTAATGTTTATTTCAACACTTAGATTACACTGTTGAGTCGAGAGGTATAATTAACAACTTATCGCACGACGATGAAAGAGATATACAGAGTGGAGCTCTTAGACTTGAGTTTAGTGTACTAGTGGACGTAGTAATAGAATAAGATTGACTTGACTTTTCCGAGATCGTAGGAGCAGTGAGGTACAGTAACGATGCCGTGGCGGAGGAAAACTCAGGATGGGTGTGTCTAGCGCACGGAATCATCGGATTTGTTGGTGACGATTTTGGCTAATAGAGTGAGGGAAATAGGCTTCGTTGTTAATTGGTTAACACGAGGGTTGGTGGACTAGGAAGGGTCTTAGCCGCCCTCGAGAGAAAGTGGCTAGTGGGAGGAAAGTTGCATCATACGTGAGAAAAACTAACTTTCCCTTGTCAAGCCGTAGTAGACAATGGTCTTTAGAAATGCTACGGAAAACAGATGTGTGTTCGGTTTGAAGGACCTCGACTAGGAAATTCCTGTGATTTATGGAGGGTACTTGAGGCTATTGAGGGTACGCGGTAAGTATCCGGAGACATGTGGCTGCCATCTTGCCCGCGGTGTGTGGCCTGGGCTAGGTAGTGTTACGCGACGTAACAATCTATCTGAACCATCGTTCGTCTTCGTGAGTAACATACGACTCGCGAACGGTGAATTACTAGGCCTTGTGATTTTTTTTTTTTTTTTTTTTGCTCTAATTAATTCGCTTATTCCCTCACGTACTATTCTATGCTCTTCCTCGCGAAGTCTATTAGAATTCCTTGTACGGTATTGTTAGGATCAATTAATTGTACTTCTAACTCGCCTGTATTTACGCAAGTACGTAGGAAACCCGTAACGGATGAATCTCTGAATTTTCGAAAAGAAAGATTAATCGACTCTTATCACTATCACGTACCTCGTTCTCAGCTTCATTAACATCGATCTCGTTGTCGGCGGTTTTATTACAGGCATTACTTATTTATGTCTTACACATAGCGAGGCTATTTTGTGTAATATTACGTCAAAACCTTAGCTTAAAATTTCACATGAATCGCGATGTCATATTTTAAATAAATATCAGCGAGGACACGAAAATTTATCTCTAACCACTAACACCTGCAACGGACAAAATCTGAGGGGTACGTTTAGTACAAATATTTCTTATTCCTCGCATTACTACTATATCAATCGTTCCTTTGCCAGAAATTCTCAAGGCTACGGATTCTTTAATTAGCGAACACTCGGCTCCAAAATCGGAGTAAAATGGAAACGACTCACCCGGATGACTTGATCTACCAGTTGGTGCCTCCACTACGTAGAAGTCGATTCGACACTCGTTATTGAAATTATATTCAAGGTACTGCTTTGTAAAGGATTTTCCTCCATAATCAGATTGGCAGCTCCGCACCATGCAGCGGAGTCGAAGCCCGCGGTTTCAGGGTTAACACGCGGTGGCGAAAAATTGTTAGGTTCCACTCTCGATTTTTTTTTTTTTTTTTTGCACTAGCGAACAAATTAACTCGCGCACGATGGTCGTAAGCTTTTGCACTGTTATAACCGGCACTTTATCCCACTTCTGATGTCGGGTTTACATTAGAATTAGAGTTAGGGGCGTGAAACGAATCTTCGTTCGGATTACACGTTGTCGTTATGCAATAGAGAAGACATCAACCAGTGCAAATACGATTATTATAGAATTAGACAAGTAACCGTGGTAATCAGGTACTCGAGAAACTAATGACAATGAACTTAGGTTCAATAACGAATCCGCGGTCAACGGGATGATGGATGAACATGCTCACAATATCTAAGTCGGACTCTTTGTTAAAACGTGGAATATCCACCGAGCGTACAGACACTAAGTAACTCGCTAATACGACCTCACGAGAGAATGACTTTCCGTCGCGCTGATGCTGCGGAGGAAAGCTATGATGGGGTGTGTCTAAGGACACGAGATCATTGGATTCGTCGAGGATAGCCTTCGTTCAGAAGGTAAGGGAAATTGGCGTTGCTGCTAATTGGTCAATCTCCATATCGGTGGTTAGAAAAGATGCTAGCCGCCCTCCAGGGGAAGTTGCTAGTGGGGGACGCCGTTCATTGAAACATAGGTCTCTCCTATCTTCCCGTAGTTGGGACAAAGACTGTTTGTCGGTTTGAAGGACTTTAGGTAACTAGATATTAGTGTTTATAACGGTCCTTGGGCTAGCCGACCACGTACCGCCGGGATGCGTTGACATCTGGTAAACATCCTGCCCGGAGAATAAGATCTGCGTGTGGCGAGCTACGGGACAGAGACCGTTGGAATGTTTACTGCCACGTGCAGCTACAAATCTTTCTTTTAAGGAGAGAGCTATAGAATTATTCCGCACCTTTGTTAGACAAAGCGTTCATCCCGTGACCGCGGCTACGTTCGGCGACTGGCTGTCGCCTCGAGCCCAAGCTCACTATCACAAATCTCAAACAAATACAATCGGATCGAAAAACGACAATTGTTTAATTACGCCTATGATAGAATCTAGATTGCGGTGTTAGGGGATTATCCCGAAGTTCCAAAGGGGAGGCTTCGATGTCATTTCATCTCCGACATATATATATTTTATTTATAACGTGGTTCTTATGTTAATTATTTTACAACTACTACAATGTATTTAAATAAATTTTATATTTTTTTATTAGAATGTTGATCTCATGTATACATATATTGCTTGTAGCGTAATAATACGTTGGTTGTTCCTAATCGCTTGATTTGTTGACAGGTTTGTTTAGTTATTTTATTTATCCACTTGTTTTCTTATATTTGTTAATAAAATATAACATGTATCCTTGCCCCTTTTTTCAATTATTTCCTCTTCGACAGGATGTCACGGGTTGCTGTTCGTCAGGTGAGTTCGCAGTTCCTTCAACTTATTAGTTAGTTGGTTTTTCTTTTCTTTTTTTTTTCTTTTGTTAGTTGATTGAAATGCGTCTTTTATTTATTTCTTTTGCTGTTACGTGGTATAATTATTTTGATTTCTGGATTTTAACTGCTTACTCTATTTATTAATTGATTTTATTTAATAGTTTCGGATTTTAACTGCTTACTCTATTAATAAATTTTATTCAATAGTTTTGTCTCGCGTTCGTGTGTTTTTATCCCTGTTGCTTAGTTGTAGTATTTTTCCTGTCACTGGACATAATTGCTCTTGTTCCAGATTGATTCGTAGTTCGCTCAGGTATAGGTTACGTTGTACTTTTATGTTTATTACCTCGTTAAAATATTCGTTATAAATTTTATTATTTGCTATTTACCCTTTATATATATTAGTTGTGTGGGTATATTTATGATTATGTTTAATAAATCTTTTATCGGAGAGTTTTCATTTTTATTATGTCATGCGTATGCCTTGAGGTGTTCGAACTGTCACTCGCGTCTGTGTGTTTTATCCTTGTCAGTGGTATACTTCCTTGCCGTCGGGTATAACTGCTCTTATAGCTTACTCGAATATAAACTATGTTATACTCTTATATTTATTACTTTGTTAGAGCATAAATTTTATTGTTTGTTATTTACACTTCGTATATTAATTGTTTACGTGTATTTATAATTATGTTTAATAAATCTTTTATCAAAGAATTTTGTTTTATTATGTCGCGCATGTGTCTTGAGGTGTTCGAACTGTCACTTGCGTTTATTTAATAGTTTGTCTCACATTTGTATATTTTATCCTTGTTAGTTAACTGTGGCACACTTTCTTGTCGTCAGATACAATTGCTCTTGTAGCTTGCTCGAATATAAATTATGTTATACTCTTATATTTATTATTTTGTTAGAGCATAAATTTTATTGTTTGTTATTTCCTTTTCGTATGGTAATTGTTTATGTGTATTTATACTTATGTTTAATAAATCTTTTATCAAGGAATTTATGTTTTATTATGTCGCGCCAGTGTCTTGAGGTGTTCGAACTGTCACTTGCGTTTATTTAGTAATTTACAATTTTGTTTTCGTTACGGAACGTGCGGAGCGCGGGACGTGACACCCCCTCTTGGAGTTCAAATTTCCGGAGGAAATTTGACTTATCGTATCTTTTAGTTCATTTAGAGCGGATGTGGCGGGTGTTGGTTGTTGATCTATTATAATGCTTGATCTGATCGGTAGTCCTTGTGGTTGATCTTGATCTTCGATTTTGCGTTTTCCTTTAATGTATAATAGCAGCTGGGTGACTGAGCCGCATATTGCTCCGAGAATGGCGGGTCCACATCCGTAGGTATCGCGTAGTTGGTATCCATGTATAAATATATCGACTATCGTTTTTATTGCCTTTAGTATTATGAAGACCCCAAGTATTGCTGCACTGATTGTTCCAAATTCGATGAAGCCGTTCCATAATTTGGACGCTGTGCTTTTTGCTATTGTTGTCAGAGTGGTTTCGTCCATGATACCTAGAACATTTACTGTTCCTGGTACAATTGCTTTTCCCGCTACTCCTCTGGCTATGGTGTTCAAGACTGCGGTTTTCTCTGCCGGGAACATGACATGGTCGCGGAGTGCGTCGAGGTCATTTTGAGTGTATATTCCGCTCGTGGCAAGCGACGATGGTACAGAGTATTGCCATGTCTGGTGTAAGTTTGGGCGGAGCTCTAAGGGTGCTATTGCCTCTATCGGTTTCGGTGTGAGCTTGTGCCACGTTCCGTCGATATTATATAATGTTGGCAATATCGTGCTACACTCTCTGTGGTTTCCATGTTTTGTTATGATACGAGTCTTAGGCGTTAGGTATGCTGTGTTGTTACCTTGCCAGACAGGTAATTCCATGTAACATTCCGTCGTGTGACGTACTTTTACTTGGACTGGTACACATTTTACTATGTGTACTGCTTCTCCTGCGACCAAGGCCATGTGTCCGGGAGATTTGGTGATTGCATATGCAAACTCATCAGGTAATATAGTCGCTAGACTTAATGCATTTTCTATTATTTTCATTTCTGAAATGCATCTTTGTGTTAGGATATCCTGATAGAGTGTTGTCATTTGTCTTCTGATATGTTTTTCCACATAAATAAATTTTGAGTTAACGTATGCGAATATATCTAAATTTTCCACTGCTGTTTTACGCTTAGGTATGAAGGTGTTTCCTTTGGTCGTTTCTAGAAGGAAAAGCTTTGGGTGTTCTGTGGTTAGCAGGGTATATCCGCACAGAGCTTGTTCTCCAGTCTTGGTTAGCACAAAGGTTATTTCTTGAGTCGTCAGGGCAAAAACTGGTAGCGTTGGGTTGTGGTTTCGTGAAGGTATTCAGCGAATCCGTTGTGTACGGCCGATGTGTGAGAGTGCATGCCGCAGTAGTGTATCATTCGCGTAATTTTTACCTTACATTGTCTTACACTGACGAAGTCAAATTCCGAGAGTTGCAGTAATTGTATGTATGTTTCTTGGGTCTCCGTCTTTACGGGTTTTATGTTGCAATCTCCGATAGAGTTTAATGATATGGTGGTGACGTTCAGATGGTTTCCGTTGCAGTCATATCCTATTAAACCGTATGCTGTTCCGAATAGGGCGAGCAGGATGACCGTATAACTCATTTTCCTGTCAACAGTTCGTTCAATATGTTCTTGTATTCTTTTGGTTGTAATATATGTTACGGTTGTAAATATTTAAGTATACTTATATATATATATATATGTGTGTGTGTGTGCGTGTGTGTGTGTGTGTTTCTATGTGTGGGTCTACGCATATGTATGTTCGTCACTAACGGGCCTGATATAATAGATTTATCTTATACCTACGTGTGTATGGTATTCGTGGGTGAGTTTTTTATGCATAGTTTTTTTTTTTTTTTTTCTATTATATTTATTATACACTTATTATTTATTATATTTTAGCGTTCGTAGTATACATTATATATTAAATATCATTTTATATATATTAAAATTTTATATATGTATTGGATATATATGTCGGAGATGAGAGGACATCGGAGACCTTTCTCTGGAACTTCAGAAAACCCGCAAAATCGTAATTAAAGTTTACAGTTGTAATTAAGCGATTTGTCATCATTGTACTCGTTTGTGATTTTTGTGATGATGGGCTTGGGCTCGGGGCGACAGTCAGTCGCCGGACGTAGCCGCGGTCACGGGATGGACGCTTTGTCTGACAAAGGCACGGAGTAATTCTATAGCTCTCTAAAAAGGAAATAGTTGTAACACTCGGCAGTAAATATTCCAACGGTCTCTGTCCCGTAGCGCGCCACACGCAGACCCTATCCTTCGAGTAAGATGTTTACCAGATGTCGATGCGTCTTCGCAGTACACGTTCAGCTAGCCTGAGGGCCCGTTATAAACACTAAGATCCAGTTACCTAAAGTCCTTCAAATAGACAAACAGCCTTTGTCCCAACTACGGGAAGATAGAGGAGACATATTTTCCAACGAACGACGCCTCCCACCAGCAACTTTCTCTCGAGGGCGGCTAACGTCTTTTTCTAACCACCGATATAGAGATTGACCAATTAGCAGCTACGCCAATTTCCCCTTACTTCCTGAACGAAGGTTGTCTTCGACGAATCCGATGATCTCGCGTCCTTAGTCACACCCCATCATAGTTTTCCTAGGTGGCATCATCGGGACAGAGGTTCATTCTTTTGTGACCTCATGGACGAGAAGTAACGCCTTACGTTTCGCGTGTGCGACACGCTTGAGTTAACGTAGTGTGCGAGTAGACTTAGCATCCCGTTGGCCGCGGATTCGTTATTGAACCTAAGACCAATATCACAAGTATCGCGATCGTTCAAGATACCGAGGCGGTTGTCAAGCCTGTACTGTCCACGCTCGTGTCAGCAAATCGTACCCTTGTTATATCACAACGATGGCCAGTCCCAACGAAGATTTATCGAACGCCCATAACTCTATCTCTGACGCTTCTCCGACATATATATATATATATATATATATTTACGTTGGTCAAATCTTTTATAATGTAAATTTTATGAGGTAGTTTTGTATATTTCTTTCGTCACGTTTGTGGACTATTAGTTTGTTGACACATATATATATATATATTTTATTTATAACGTGGTTCTTATGTTAATTATTTTACAACTACTACAATGTATTTAAATAAATTTTATATTTTTTATTAGAATGTTGATCTCATGTATACATATATTACTTGTAGCGTAATAATACGTTGGTTGTTCCTAATCGCTTGATTTGTTGACAGGTTTGTTTAGTTATTTTATTTATCCACTTGTTTTCTTATATTTGTTAATAAAATATAACATGTATCCTTGCCCCTTTTTTCAATTATTTCCTCTTCGACAGGATGTCACGGGTTGCTGTTCGTCAGGTGAGTTCGCAGTTCCTTCAACTTATTAGTTAGTTGGTTTTTTTTTCTTTTTTTTTTTTTTTTCTTTTGTTAGTTGATTGAAATGCGTCTTTTATTTATTTCTTTTGCTGTTACGTGGTATAATTATTTTGATTTCTGGATTTTAACTGCTTACTCTATTTATTAATTGATTTTATTTAATAGTTTCGGATTTTAACTGCTTACTCTATTAATAAATTTTATTCAATAGTTTTGTCTCGCGTTCGTGTGTTTTTATCCCTGTTGCTTAGTTGTAGTATTTTTCCTGTCACTGGACATAATTGCTCTTGTTCCAGATTGATTCGTAGTTCGCTCAGGTATAGGTTACGTTGTACTTTTTATGTTTTATTACCTCGTTAAAATATTCGTTATAAATTTTATTATTTGCTATTTACCCTTTATATATATTAGTTGTGTGGGTATATTTATGATTATGTTTAATAAATCTTTTATCGGAGAGTTTTCATTTTTATTATGTCATGCGTATGCCTTGAGGTGTTCGAACTGTCACTCGCGTCTGTGTGTTTTATCCTTGTCAGTGGTATACTTCCTTGTCGTCGGGTATAACTGCTCTTATAGCTTACTCGAATATAAATTATGTTATACTCTTATATTTATTACTTTGTTAGAGCATAAATTTTATTGTTTGTTATTTCCTTTTCGTATATTAATTGATTACGCGTATTTATAATTATATTTAATAAATCTTTTATCAAGGAATTTATGTTTTATTATGTCGCGCCAGTGTCTTGAGGTGTTCGAACTGTCACTTGCGTTTATTTAATAGTTTGTCTCACATTTGTATATTTTATCCTTGTTAGTTAACTGTGGCACACTTTCTTGTCGTCGGATACAATTGCTCTTGTAGCTTGCTCGAATATAAATTATGTTATACTCTTTTATTTATTACTTTGTTAGAGCATAAATTTTATTGTTTGTTATTTCCTTTTCGTATATTAATTGATTACGCGTATTTATAATTATATTTAATAAATCTTTTATCAAGGAATTTATGTTTTATTATGTCGCGCCAGTGTCTTGAGGTGTTCGAACTGTCACTTGCGTTTATTTAATAGTTTGTCTCACATTTGTATATTTTATCCTTGTTAGTTAACTGTGGCACACTTTCTTGTCGTCGGATACAATTGCTCTTGTAGCTTGCTCGAATATAAATTATGTTATACTCTTATATTTATTATTTTGTTGGAGCATAAATTTTATTGTTTGTTATTTCCTTTCCGTATGGTAATTGTTTATGTGTATTTATACTTATGTTTAATAAATCTTTTATCAAGGAATTTATGTTTTATTATGTCGGGGGGGGGGGGGGGGGGGGTCCTTGCGTTGATATTTAATGAGTTTAAAATTTTGTTTTTGTTACGGAACGTGGGGGCGTTTGACGATAATTTCGACGTTTAAGCGCTCTTTTCACTGCACTTTACGCGCCAAATGTAATGCACACACGTTTCAGCGTCGAAACAAGCCCAACGGCTCGCAAATCGCGATGATTTCGTCGATTTTGACGAAAATTGACCGTCATTTCCATCCCGTTTGAGATATTTCGACGTTTAAGCGCTCTTTTCACTGCACTTTACGCGCCAAATGTAATGCACACAGTTTCGTTTCAGCGTCGAAACAAGCCCCAACGGCTCGCAAATCGCGATGATTTCGTCGATTTTGACGAAAATTGACCGTCATTTCCATCCCGTTTGAGATATTTCGACGTTTAAGCGCTCTTTTCACTGCACTTTACGCGCCAAATGTAATGCACACACGTTTCAGCGTCGAAACAAGCCCAACGGCTCGCAAATCGCGATGATTTCGTCGATTTTGACGAAAATTGACCGTCATTTCCATCCCGTTTGAGATATTTCGACGTTTAAGCGCTCTTTTCACTGCACTTTACGCGCCAAATGTAATGCACACTTTCGGCGATTGAAAAAAGCCCAACGGCTCGCAAATCGCGAAAAAAAACGCAAATCGCGATGATTTCGTCGATTTTGGCCGAAAATTGACCGTCATTTCCATCCCGTTTGAGATATTTCGACGTTTAAGCGCTCTTTTCACTCGCACTTTACGCGCCAAATGTAATGCACACACGTTTCAGCGTCGAAACAAGCCCAACGGCTCGCAAATCGCGATGATTTCGTCGATTTTGACGAAAATTCGACCGTCATTTCCATCCCGTTTGAGATATTTCGACGTTTAAGCGCGCTCTTTTCACTGCACTTTACGCGCCAAATGTAATGCACATACGTTTTTCAGCGTCGAAACAAGCCCAACGGCTCGCAAATCGCGATGATTTCGTCGATTTTGACGAAAATTGACCGTCATTTCCATCCCGTTTGAGATATTTCGACGTTTAAGCGCTCTTTTCACTGCACTTTACGCGCCAAATGTAATGCACACACGTTTCAGCGTCGAAACAAGCCCAACGGCTCGCAAATCGCGATGATTTCGTCGATTTTGACGAAAATTGACCGTCATTTCCATCCCGTTTGAGATATTTCGACGTTTAAGCGCTCTTTTCACTGCACTTTACGCGCCAAATGTAATGCACACACGTTTCAGCGTCGAAACAAGCCCAACGGCTCGCAAATCGCGATGATTTCGTCGATTTTGACGAAAATTGACCGTCATTTCCATCCCGTTTGAGATATTTCGACGTTTAAGCGCTCTTTTCACTGCACTTTACGCGCCAAATGTAATGCACACACGTTTCAGCGTCGAAACAAGCCCAACGGCTCGCAAATCGCGATGATTTCGTCGATTTTGACGAAAATTGACCGTCATTTCCATCCCGTTTGAGATATTTCGACGTTTAAGCGCTCTTTTCACTGCACTTTACGCGCCAAATGTAATGCACACACGTTTCAGCGTCGAAACAAGCCCAACGGCTCGCAAATCGCGATGATTTCGTCGATTTTGACGAAAATTGACCGTCATTTCCATCCCGTTTGAGATATTTCGACGTTTAAGCGCTCTTTTCACTGCACTTTACGCGCCAAATGTAATGCACACACGTTTCAGCGTCGAAACAAGCCCAACGGCTCGCAAATCGCGATGATTTCGTCGATTTTGACGAAAATTGACCGTCATTTCCATCCCGTTTGAGATATTTCGACGTTTAAGCGCTCTTTTCACTGCACTTTACGCGCCAAATGTAATGCACACACGTTTCAGCGTCGAAACAAGCCCAACGGCTCGCAAATCGCGATGATTTCGTCGATTTTGACGAAAATTGACCGTCATTTCCATCCCGTTTGAGATATTTCGACGTTTAAGCGCTCTTTTCACTGCACTTTACGCGCCAAATGTAATGCACACACGTTTCAGCGTCGAAACAAGCCCAACGGCTCGCAAATCGCGATGATTTCGTCGATTTTGACGAAAATTGACCGTCATTTCCATCCCGTTTGAGATATTTCGACGTTTAAGCGCTCTTTTCACTGCACTTTACGCGCCAAATGTAATGCACACACGTTTCAGCGTCGAAACAAGCCCAACGGCTCGCAAATCGCGATGATTTCGTCGATTTTGACGAAAATTGACCGTCATTTCCATCCCGTTTGAGATATTTCGACGTTTAAGCGCTCTTTTCACTGCACTTTACGCGCCAAATGTAATGCACACACGTTTCAGCGTCGAAACAAGCCCAACGGCTCGCAAATCGCGATGATTTCGTCGATTTTGACGAAAATTGACCGTCATTTCCATCCCGTTTGAGATATTTCGACGTTTAAGCGCTCTTTTCACTGCACTTTACGCGCCAAATGTAATGCACACACACGTTTCAGCGTCGAAACAAGCCCAACGGCTCGCAAATCGCGATGATTTCGTCGATTTTGACGAAAATTGACCGTCATTTCCATCCCGTTTGAGATATTTCGACGTTTAAGCGCTCTTTTCACTGCACTTTACGCGCCAAATGTAATGCACACACGTTTCAGCGTCGAAACAAGCCCAACGGCTCGCAAATCGCGATGATTTCGTCGATTTTGACGAAAATTGACCGTCATTTCCATCCCGTTTGAGATATTTCGACGTTTAAGCGCTCTTTTCACTGCACTTTACGCGCCAAATGTAATGCACACACGTTTCAGCGTCGAAACAAGCCCAACGGCTCGCAAATCGCGATGATTTCGTCGATTTTGACGAAAATTGACCGTCATTTCCATCCCGTTTGAGATATTTCGACGTTTAAGCGCTCTTTTCACTGCACTTTACGCGCCAAATGTAATGCACACACACGTTTCAGCGTCGAAACAAGCCCAACGGCTCGCAAATCGCGATGATTTCGTCGATTTTGACGAAAATTGACCGTCATTTCCATCCCGTTTGAGATATTTCGACGTTTAAGCGCTCTTTTCACTGCACTTTACGCGCCAAATGTAATGCACACACGTTTCAGCGTCGAAACAAGCCCAACGGCTCGCAAATCGCGATGATTTCGTCGATTTTGACGAAAATTGACCGTCATTTCCATCCCGTTTGAGATATTTCGACGTTTAAGCGCTCTTTTCACTGCACTTTACGCGCCAAATGTAATGCACACACGTTTCAGCGTCGAAACAAGCCCAACGGCTCGCAAATCGCGATGATTTCGTCGATTTTGACGAAAATTGACCGTCATTTCCATCCCGTTTGAGATATTTCGACGTTTAAGCGCTCTTTTCACCGCACTTTACGCGCCAAATGTAATGCCACACACGTTTCAGCGTCGAAACAAGCCCAACGGCTCGCAAATCGCGATGATTTCGTCGATTTTGACGAAAATTGACCGTCATTTCCATCCCGTTTGAGATATTTCGACGTTTAAGCGCTCTTTTCACTGCACTTTACGCGCCAAATGTAATGCACACACGTTTCAGCGTCGAAACAAGCCCAACGGCTCGCAAATCGCGATGATTTCGTCGATTTTGACGAAAATTGACCGTCATTTCCATCCCGTTTGAGATATTTCGACGTTTAAGCGCTCTTTTCACTGCACTTTACGCGCCAAATGTAATGCACACACGTTTCAGCGTCGAAACAAGCCCAACGGCTCGCAAATCGCGATGATTTCGTCGATTTTGACGAAAATTGACCGTCATTTCCATCCCGTTTGAGATATTTCGACGTTTAAGCGCTCTTTTCACTGCACTTTTACGCGCCAAATGTAATGCACACACGTTTCAGCGTCGAAACAAGCCCAACGGCTCGCAAATCGCGATGATTTCGTCGATTTTGACGAAAATTGACCGTCATTTCCATCCCGTTTGAGATATTTCGACGTTTAAGCGCTCTTTTCACTGCACTTTACGCGCCAAATGTAATGCACACACGTTTCAGCGTCGAAACAAGCCCAACGGCTCGCAAATCGCGATGATTTCGTCGATTTTGACGAAAATTGACCGTCATTTCCATCCCGTTTGAGATATTTCGACGTTTAAGCGCTCTTTTCACTGCACTTTACGCGCCAAATGTAATGCACACACGTTTCAGCGTCGAAACAAGCCCAACGGCTCGCAAATCGCGATGATTTCGTCGATTTTGACGAAAATTGACCGTCATTTCCATCCCGTTTGAGATATTTCGACGTTTAAGCGCTCTTTTCACTGCACTTTACGCGCCAAATGTAATGCACACACGTTTCAGCGTCGAAACAAGCCCAACGGCTCGCAAATCGCGATGATTTCGTCGATTTTGACGAAAATTGACCGTCATTTCCATCCCGTTTGAGATATTTCGACGTTTAAGCGCTCTTTTCACTGCACTTTACGCGCCAAATGTAATGCACACACGTTTCAGCGTCGAAACAAGCCCAACGGCTCGCAAATCGCGATGATTTCGTCGATTTTGACGAAAATTGACCGTCATTTCCATCCCGTTTGAGATATTTCGACGTTTAAGCGCTCTTTTCACTGGCACTTTACGCGCCAAATGTAATGCACACACGTTTCAGCGTCGAAACAGGGCCAACGGCTCGCAAATCGCGATGATTTCGTCGATTTTGACGAAAATTTGACCGTCATTTCCATCCCGTTTGAGATATTTCGACGTTTAAGCGCTCTTTTCACTGCACTTTACGCGCCAAATGTACGCACGCACACGTTTCAGCGTCGAAACAAGCCCAACGGCTCGCAAATCGCGATGATTTCGTCGATTTTTGACGAAAATTGACCGTCATTTCCATCCCGTTTGAGATATTTCGACGTTTAAGCGCTCTTTTCACTGCACTTTACGCGCCAAATGTAATGCACAAACGTTTCAGCGTCGAAACAAGCCCAACGGCTCGCAAATCGCGATGATTTCGTCGATTTTGACGAAAATTGACCGTCATTTCCATCCCGTTTGAGATATTTCGACGTTTAAGCGCTCTTTTCACTGCACTTTACGCGCCAAATGTAATGCACACACGTTTCAGCGTCGAAACAAGCCCAACGGCTCGCAAATCGCGATGATTTCGTCGATTTTGACGAAATATTGACCGTCATTTCCATCCCGTTTGAGATATTTCGACGTTTAAGCGCTCTTTTACACTGCACTTTACGCGCCAAATGTAATGCACACACGTTTCAGCGTCGAAACAAGCCCCAACGGCTCGCAAATCGCGATGATTTCGTCGATTTTGACGAAAATTGACCGTCATTTCCATCCCGTTTGAGATATTTCGACGTTTAAGCGCTCTTTTCACTGCACTTTACGCGCCAAATGTAATGCACACACGTTTCCAGCGTCGAAACAAGCCCAACGGCTCGCAAATCGCGATGATTTCGTCGATTTTGACGAAAATTGACCGTCATTTCCATCCCGTTTGAGATATTTCGACGTTTAAGCGCTCTTTTCACTGCACTTTACGCGCCAAATGTAATGCACACACGTTTCAGCGTCGAAACAAGCCCAACGGCTCGCAAATCGCGATGATTTCGTCGATTTTGACGAAAATTGACCGTCATTTCCATCCCGTTTGAGATATTTCGACGTTTAAGCGCTCTTTTCACTGCACTTTACGCGCCAAATGTAATGCACACACGTTTCAGCGTCGAAACAAGCCCAACGGCTCGCAAATCGCGATGATTTCGTCGATTTTGACGAAAATTGACCGTCATTTCCATCCCGTTTGAGATATTTCGACGTTTAAGCGCTCTTTTCACTGCACTTTTACGCGCCAAATGTCGCACACGTTTCAGCGTCGAAACAAGCCCAACGGCTCGCAAATCGCGATGATTTCGTCGATTTTGACGAAAATTGACCGTCATTTCCATCCCGTTTGAGATATTTCGACGTTTAAGCGCTCTTTTCACTGCACTTTACGCGCCAAATGTAATGCACACACGTTTCAGCGTCGAAACAAGCCCAACGGCTCGCAAATCGCGATGATTTCGTCGATTTTGACGAAAATTGACCGTCATTTCCATCCCGTTTGAGATATTTCGACGTTTAAGCGCTCTTTTCACTGCACTTTACGCGCCAAAATGTAATGCACACACGTTTCAGCGTCGAAACAAGCCCAACGGCTCGCAAATCGCGATGATTTCGTCGATTTTGACGAAAATTGACCGTCATTTCCATCCCGTTTGAGATATTTCGACGTTTAAGCGCTCTTTTCACTGCGACTTTACGCGCCAAATGTAATGCACGTTTCAGCGTCGAAAAACCAACGGCTCCAAATCCGATATTTTCTCATTTTTTATTAACTTTTTTAATTTTAAAGTCTGTCACGAATCTGTTCGTGATCCGCTACGATTCGCGATGACGCTTCTTAATCTTAATTTGGCTTAAATCTAGGTAAAATTTTTTTCCACCTACCTGCTTGGTCCGGATGTAATCTGCAGGGGAAATTAGTGGAATATCGATTTAAGGTTGCCGATTAATAAGGTAGTTGCTGCCACCAGAAATAGTCTAAGGACTATTTCAAAGAATTTCTTTTATTACTGTTATCTCTTTTCCTCTCTCTTTTATTAACTTTTTCGCGTTACAATTTATTGTAATATTTTTTTTCTCTTTTCCTTTATCCTTTATTAACTTTTCCGTGTCACAATTTATTGTAATATTTTTTTTTTTCTTTTCCTTTTATATTAAAATTTTTTTTTTTATTTTTATTTTTCTTTTTATTTGTAAATGTTCGTGAGCGGTAGTATTGTTCGTCTAGGCGTCGTGATTTTTGGTAACTATTAGATTGAATTCCTAGCAAGAGATGCCTTTTCAGGCACGCTCTAGGCTGAGGGAAGACGAATCTTAGTACCTTTATCTGTCGTGATTTTTGGTAACTATTAGATTGAATTCCTAGCAAGAGATGCCTTTTCAGGCACGCTCTAGGCTGAGGGAAGACGAATCTTAGTACCTTTATCTGTCTTGATTTTTGGTAACTATTAGATTGAATTCCTAGCAAGAGATGCCTTTTCAGGCACGCTCTAGGCTGAGGGAAGACGAATCTTAGTACCTTTATCTGTCTTGATTTTTGGTAACTATTAGATTGAATTCCTAGCAAGAGATGCCTTTTCAGGCACGCTCTAGGCTGAGGGAAGACGAATCTTAGTACCTTTATCTGTCTTGATTTTTGGTAACTATTAGATTGAATTCCTAGCAAGAGATGCCTTTTCAGGCGGCACGCTCTAGGCTGAGGGAAGACGAATTGACTTATTGTCTTTTACTATTGATTGATCTAGCAAGAGATGCCTTTTCAGGCACGCTCTAGGCTGAGGGAAGACGAATCTTAGTACCTTTATCTGTCTTGATTTTTGGTAACTATTAGATTGAATTCCTAGCAAGAGATGCCTTTTCAGGCACGCTCTAGGCTGAGGGAAGACGAATCTTAGTACCTTTATCTGTCTTGATTTTCAGTAATTATGTGAGATGTTCATTCATTAATTTTATGTTTAGTGGTAGCGTTAACTGATGTTTAAAGCAACTGGCAAATAAATTCCACTTTTCGGCTAACCTGCTATGCGCAGGAATACTGGCACGGGAGAGGATTAAAGTTAAATGCAATAAATATTTGTACTTGTTGAACGGATTTTTATTTGAAT
>JACSOB010000201.1:0-39395 GCA_019677175.1 Bombus sylvicola | reverse complement strand
AGAAGGTGCATTGTCGCTATCAAGTATGTACATGACGAACAGACAGGTGAGACATAGTGCAACATTTCGTATAGCAATAGATTCGCCGAAAATTATTTCACGATAGCATTATTTCACTACTCTGACTCATCCCATAACATATTTATTTTTCTTTCTAATTTACACAATATTAGAAATGGTTGCCCTGACGCTGACACTAATTCACATGGATTGAATTTTTGTCTGATAGGCGAGCGGTTGAGATTTCGACATACCTTTTGCATTACTTGATCGGAATTTTGACATATCGCGTGCAACGTTATATCACAGATGAAGTATTTTTGTAAAATATTTTAAAAGGACTATTTTGCAGGTACAAGAAGTAAGGAACGAGTGTCTCAATTACGGAATAAAAATAAATTTCAAGATGAAGTTCCAATAGACGTCTCTTTTCCTTGCAGCGTAACAGGTAGTTAACAAAATTTATGGTTATTGTTGTCAAATATTTTATGAAATCACCCGTAAATATTATATTATGATATTCATTCTTTAAAATCATTAGTCAATTTAAACCACAGATTTTTTTTATTTCCTGTAATTTTTACAATTTATCTTAGGGAACAATTGGTAAATTTCTGTGGCAGCAAACTACAGTGAAGAACGCTGTTCTTCACAATTTGTAGTGGCTACAAGAATTTCAATGTGATTTTGAGTTCATTCATAGTCTTGTCCTATTAATATCATTTTTTAAGATAGATATGTAACATTACAGGCTCCTCACCCTACTGCAATTTAAGAATATTAAAATTGATGCTTATTTTTTGAAGCTCATATGTATTCTAATGTCTTTACTTTAATTTGTTTAGCCGGCAGGTCTTCGAAAGTTCCCGAGTCGGTTCACCATTTAAGACCAGGAGACATAGATGTCATTGCTGCAATGGGCGATTCTTTGACAATCGGCGCTGGAATTACTTCGTTTTATACGTTCGAAGCGATCATTGAAGATAGAGGCGTATCAGGCAGTATCGGTGGTCAAGCAACTTGGCGACAGTACCTGACTCTCCCTAATATTCTTAAAGTTTGTTCATTTCTTACATCTGCATTGTTTACGCATATGATTTGTGTTATCGCCATAAATGCGAATACTGAAATCTTTCATAGTCCGATTTTTCTATATGCAGGAATTCAATCCTAAATTAGTAGGTTATTCACTTGGAGACGCTGTAAGTACTGATCCAGCTGCGCAGTTAAACGTCGCTGAAGGTGGAGCTATGTCTAATGATATAACTTTCATGGCGACATATCTGGTCAATAAAATAAAACATGACCCGAGAGTAGATATAAACAAACATTGGAAGGTTCGTATGTTGGTAGACAAAGTAATTATATACAATACATATTTACTATATGGGAAGTGGTGTTTTCATATGCATATGATCATTGAAATTAACAACCGATTAATAGATTATAAATTAACATAAAATCTAAATTATTAGCAATATTATTTCTTGCGTTACTAAATATAATCTACTATTATTAGCAATGTTACATTTACCATTTATATTCAAATATTAAAATAGAAATTACCCAAGGCCTTTATATATTCATTACTAAGGAAGAAAGGTCATAATGAAATTATTGGCATTATAATTAGAAAAGTATTTCTATGCAGTTCTGGTGAACTATTTTTAAGAGTTAATTACATTACCTTTTATTTACTAAAAACACACTTCAAATGTAATTAAAAATTATAACTGCAATTAAAAAAGATTAGATGCCAGTATGAAATTGGACAAATTTTTTCTTTCTTTAATCAAAATTTATAATTGCATTTAATATTTTATCGTTTACGCAATAGTATCTACATTTTTATGTTTTACAGTTGATTTCGTTGATGATTGGATGTAATGATTTTTGCTCTAATACGTGTCTAACTTCTCCATGGACTATGTTAAATGATCACAAAATGGATTTAATTAATACTCTTAGAATATTAAGAGACAATTTACCAAGAACATTTGTTGCTCTTATACCACCACCTCACTTAAAGGAACTGGTTGCTGCACACAAAGGAAGAGAGTCATTGCAGTGCTATGTGTCATCCATAGTTGGATGTCCATGTTTGTTTGCTTTAAAATTTAGAGATCAAAGACCGGAATATTATAAAATAATGGAGAGGTTTGTATAATTTACTGAATTTATGAAGCATTTTAGATATTTTGTTTTTACATATGCAATTTATAAGGATTTTGTTATATCATACTTTATATTTAATCTTAGTAATTACACATAAAAGGGGCTACTATTCCCATTTTAATGAAACTTAAGTATGTTGTGAAACTCAACATTTTTCCTATAGGGGGTAAACTCACTTAGTTTCCGAAATATTTAGAGAAAGCTGCTGCTACTACTATGTTGAATCCGACTTATAAGGCAACGTTTGCGTCAGCACGGTGTGACAACTCATCTACTGTTGTATGTCTATAAACACATCGCTGCAATCTGCAAATAATCTCTATAACGGGCGAACTGTTTAATACTTATTCTACCTAACTACTATTCTAACTACCTCGAAAACGTAGAAAAATATTTTGAACGCACAAGTCTTACATGTATTGGCGGTTGTCAAAAATTACACAAAACCAAACCCTATTCTAGAAAAGTATTAATACTGAGCAATCCAGTCGTCGCAACGTGAGGAGGCTGACTGTCATCAGACTTTAACGACGGCCTAATTGAAAGACTGATCTATATTCAATACGGATTACGCTCTTGAACACGCATTCAGTTTTACAACCTTCAACATGTGATTCATGTATACACTTTTGAGCTAAATACGAATTGGCCAACCATTTTTTGCTAGAACGCACAGCTTTTGAAAAGCTCAATTTTGAGAAAAAATGTAAGAAAAATTCAAATTCGCAACTTCGCAAATGTTTTGTTTTTTTACATTAGTAGATATCGAGATGTGTTTTGGACAAAAAATACTGTGGGCTCTCTTGAATAAAATGATATGTACTGTTATTGTATTATAGACATTTAAATATGTGTAGATAATGATTAAAGCGAGAAGAACGCTTTGAACGCGTCATTTTTTTGCTTAGATTTTTCAACTTAATTCAAATATTAAAGGTCTACAAGAGAATCTAACATTAGCACGCGATAGAACAAACATTTTTGCTAAGGACAGCTTCAATAAAGCCAGAAAATCATGTTTTGTTTTTAATGTAAATGCGAAGAAGTTTGACAAAACACGCGGTGACGGCAATGGTACTCAGTATTACCGAGTGTCTCACCTGTCGCTCAGTATAATGGAACCGCAGAACGCGTGAGGCTATTAGCCGTAGACATTGACTAGCATTGCCTTCGTCCCGTATTTTGTCAAACTTTTTCGCTTTTCCAGGAGTTCATCCGCTATACAGAACGTTTCACACCAGCTATGATGTGTTTATAGAAACAGTGGATAAGCGATCGCACTACGCGGACGCATACGTTGCCATGGACGTGCATGTATGGATAAGATTCAATGTAGTATTAGCAGCAGATTTTTGCAAATATCTCGGAAACTAATGTCGGGTAATAGTGTATTGTTTATAGTATAATGTTGTTTTGAATGATGAGTTTTACATTATAGTTAAATTTCATCAAAATCGAAGGTGCAGCCGCTTTTGTGCCCAATTACCTTAACTTTTATGTTATATTTAAGCGTATGTCATTCTTGTTATATGTTGGTGAATAACTTTATTGAAAGGAGTTATTAGAGAGCGGTATAGATTGATCATCTTTGAATTCAATTCACATTAAGATCTTATTGATGACTCGGGCAATGTCGGGCTCGACTTTGGATGAAAAAACATTGATAAGTATATTTATTATATATATTATGAGTGTGTATTCAGGCGACGAGTTCGTATTTCTATAACACATATGTAGTGATGTGACCGATACGGTATGGATGCTATCGACAGCAATCTACTAATTTCAATCTGTTATCGATTATTATCAAAGGCAAAGGTATCAAGTATTATCATCTTTGGTAACGGGTGCTTTTTTGAGCGCAAATTTATCGCTATACAGTACCCGGGTACCTCTAGAGCCATAGAGGTTGGGCAGCGCACAATGCACCCAGTATTTTGCTACCTAGATTAGTTAAGCCTGGCAGGGGCTATCACTCGTCTCAGGTCGAACGGGGCGTTTTCTAAGCCCTACCGTCTCTCCAGGACGGTTCCGGAGCAGGTGGGACGCTGCTCACCCGCCGAAGTACCAATCTTAGTCATTGGTGGTACTATCGTGTGGATGTACGGCCACGTCACTGTCGGCCGGCGACCTGCTAACCGTGCTCGGTAGTTCCAGATGGGACTCACGTAAGCGGGAGTCTCAAGGTACAAAGTACCCGAAAACTTATCCCGACGGTCCCATCCTTGGCATCAGGATCATGAGTGCGCTACTATCCAAGGTCACGTAGAGAGAGTGTAACCGTACTTAAACGCCTTACACTCCCGGCGTCTTCTCTGTGGTGTACATAGAGGATTCACGTAAGTGGGACGCTTGTCCCGACGGTCCTCCTTGGCTTCGGGAACGTGGGTTTGCCAGCCCCATAGACTCACATAAGCAAGTCCTCCGTTCGGAGAGGCAAAGGTATCAGTTATCGATATTGATTCTTTACTAACTGATACCAACAAATACTGTACTTGAAACACCATAAACGTTTCGATACCCGTCTGATACCGCAGGTAAGTTTCGGTACAGACTCTTAAAGCTAAAATAAGATGAAAATCGAGAACAAAAGAATTGCGCTTTGTTTTTTACACGAACGAATGTAGATCCGCAACTTACCTCGTACAAGTCGTAGAGAAGAAGATTATGGCATCCTTGTAATAAAATCATAGGTTAGACATCAAATCTGCTTACTCATTAAAGTCCATAACAGCAACTCGAAAATCGTGTCATTAAATTTTCGAGTAGAGAGAATGAGATACACGCAGGATGCGCCTAGTGAGATCTCGCGGCCCGTGCGAGTTTGCCGATCGAGTTTACGCGTAGCAATAAACATGACAAGGTCCCCTCACTGATCAATCAGAAGCTTGGTGTTACGCAGAACCTCTAACATTTCGTTTCTCCTATCACGAAGATCGGCGAGACCCTTACTCCAATAACGCGTGAACGCAAAAATTATCGGAACGCAAAGAGACTATTGCCTAATTCCGTGAAAGTGTCGTATCGATATGGTGTAAATACCCCAACTTTCATCCTTCTTTTTCTCCGTAAGTGAATCATCGACAATTCTCCTTCAGTGCGAAACAGTTTAAATTCGCCTCTAGCCTTTACTAAATCGATATGGCGTCTATCCCGATTAGGAATGCGGCATTTACCCTAATTATCTTGAAAAAGTGTTACACCTTTCTATTACCATACCGTGTATCTGAAATCGTTAATTTTGGCAGCGGATTATTCCACATAATCTCCTACGTATAACAGGAATTATGCTATAAAAAAGTACGAACTTTTAGTTACTATGATAATCCAAATGATCACGAAGTGTAATTACGAAGCCAAAATGTGAGATGTTTATACTGAAAAAATGCCAAGTCTTGGTAACTAGCAAAGGAATTTTACTTCTGTCTCAGCGCGGTGCGACATTTCGCACCGCAATCAGCTTATTTTTATTATTTCACATTTATGCGCTATTATTTCCCTAACACATTTCAAGTTCCGTTTGATATCTATTTTAAGATGCATATGAAGAATATGCTAGTTTGTTTCATTTTTTTAGGTGGCAAGAGCTTGACGAAGAAGTCGCTAATTATCCAGAATTTCATAGAGATGACTTCACCGTAGTAATTTTACCGACTCTGGAACATGCAAAACTACCTCTTGCCGAGGATGGATTTGCCGATTTGTCATATCTCAATGTTGATTGCTTTCATTGGACTCAAAAATTAAATGCACTATGTGAGTATAACAGATGAAACTATATAATTATTTAATGAGTGTTACGTTGATAATCAGAAATGTTTTGTGTTTCCCAAGATGCGAATAATTTGTGGAACAATTTGTTGGAACCAGTTGGTAACAAGAGTAGGGCTCTCACTCCGTTATTTGAAAAATTTCTGTGTCCTACTTCGGAAAGACCGTTCTTGATGACGTATGAAAATTCACAGAACAACGAAACTTAAGGATGGTTAGAGAAATTTTGAACAATTTCTGTAAGTGGAAAATGTATTATAGCCGTGTCATTCAGTTAAAGGAACGAGCATTTTGTGTGTATCAATACAGTATATTTCTGTATAACGAATGAAAGGAAAGTTGCTTTTTTACATTTCTTCCTTCTTGTACATAATTCCTTAGAATTATATTTTCTGTATGACATAGTTTTACAGTCGCAGCAAGATTCTAAGCTTTGCGATTGCTTTTGCACCATCCAGACTATTTACTCCAATTTTAAATAGTATTAAATAAAACGAACACATGATTTTTAAATAGATTTTTTAAAAGAAGCATAACACGCTATAGTGCTACATCTAATGTTACTTTATACTTCTTAGATGAATCTACATACAGTCACGTTTTAGGTACAGTAATGTAAATCTTGTGTTCGCGATTCGAGTAGCATAAATTTTCATATTGTCCGTTAATTTTTTGTATGGCTCCAGTTCTGCGCCTATGGGTCTCTTGCGCACTCCACATCTTTTTTTTTTTATTTAATGCTTCTCATTCACAATTTGTCCAATTTGGACATTTGGTAGAATTTTTTAACTGTTTGATTATCATGTGGGTGGCTACCCCCAGCGGGATACTATCTTCGTGTTTGTTAAGTTGTGTTCTTTGTGAGGTCTGCTGGATGTTTCGTTTTCAGTCTTCTATCCATGTTTGAGGTGTTGATCGTTTCCACAGCTAGCCGGTTTGGGTGTGTTCCTATTCTTTCTTTGTATTTTCCTGCGTATCTGCTAATTTCCTCTTTGACCGTTGGTATTCCCAGGTACTTCCGTATGTCCTCGTTTCTAACGTACCATGGGGCGTTTACTATTGTTCTAAGAATTTTAGCTTGTTCTGTGTCTATTTTGTTTATATGGCTCATTGCTGATGTCCCCCCATAGTGGTATTCCGTACGTCCAGATTGATTTTATGATCGTTTTGTATATTCTTAATTTATTTTCTATGCTTAATTTGGATTTTCGACTTGTTAGCTAATGCATTTGTCTCCTCATTGTCTGTATTTTGTCTATTATTGATGTAGTATGCTGTTTCCATGTGAGTTGTGTGTCTAGGTAGAGTCTAGGTATTTGACTTGCCTTGTTTGCGGTATGTGCGTGCCGTTCAGTAGGATGTTTGGTGGTATCTGTTTTCGCAGTGGGAATGTAATATGGTTGCATTTATCGGGGTTTGCTTTTATTTGTTTATGTTGTAGCCATCTTTTTATTTTTGTGATATGTTCTTGCAGTAATTTGACTGCCGTTTCTGGGTTAGTGTGCCTGACTATTACAGCTGTGTCGTCTGCGAATGTCAGTATTTTGCTTTTGGTAGTTGTTGGTATGTTGGCCGTGTATAGTGTGTATAGTATTGGTCCTAAGACGCTTTCTTGCGGAACCCCTGCCTTGATGTCTTTAACTTCAGAGTATGTGTCCTTGATTTTTATTACGAAGGTTCTGCCGCTTAAGTAAGATTTTATTAATTGGTATATTTGCTCCGGGAATTGTTTCCTGATTGTTTGTAGTAGGCTTTCGTGGTTTATCTTGTCAAATGCTTTCTCTATGTCCATAAAGAGGGCTGTACAGTATTATTTCGTTAATGAGCCTGTGCATTTGCTCTATAGTGGAGTGTTTGTTTCTGAATCCAAATTGGCCATCTGGTATTAATTTTTCCTTCTCTATTATTGGTTTTATGCGGTCGTGTATTATTTTCTCTAGTATTTTGGAAAACGCAGGAAGTAGTGATATTGGTCTGTAAGATGCAGTTTGGTGTGGGTCTTTGCCTGGTTTAGGTAACATTATGATCTGTGCCAGTTTCCGTGGTTTAGGAAAGTATTGGATTCTTAGTATTGCATTGAATATTATTGTCATTAGTCTTATCGCTTTTGGCGGAAGTTTTTTCAAGATTTTACCATTGATCAGGTCGATTCCTGGTGCTTTATTATTTTTTATTTTCTCGATTATGTTTCTAATTTCTTGCGCTGTTGTTTTAGGTGTGGTGTAGTGTTTGTCTGTTGAGGTACTAGTGGTTTGCGCATCCTCGTCCGTATGGCATTTGGGGTTGCTGTTGTTGATATTATGTGGTGTAAATGTGTTGTAAAGGTGGTTGGAAAATTCTTCAGCTTGCTCTTCGTTGCTTCTTGCCCATGTGTTATCTGCTTTTCTGATTGCCGGGAATGGTTTTATTGGCTTCTTTATTTTTGTTGTGGCTTTCCATAGGGAGTAGTTGGAGTTCTCGTGTGCAGAGAGTGACTCTGTGAATTCGTTATTATTGTGCTCTTTTATTTTGTTTTTTATTTCCTTCGCAAGTTTGTTTAGGTGTTTTTTGTTTTTCGTGTTCTATGTTTTCAAGTATGTCTGGTGGAATTATTTTTGTTTGTCTGTTGGTTGTTTCAGGTGTACTGGTCCATGCTGTTTCTTGGATAGTTTATGTCAATGCTGTTACTGCCTGTTCGATGTGTTCAGGTGTTTTCAATGGGATGTTACAATTGATTTTGTTCTCAATTATTTCTTTAAATGTTTGCCATTTGCTGGTTTTGTTGCATAGTGTCTCTGGATTACTATAAAGTATTGGTTTGTTTCTGTATGTAATAATTATGGATGTATGATCGGAGCTAAGCCCAAGACTGGGTGTTATATGTAGTTTATTTGCATTTAGTCCCTTTGTAACTGCAAAGTCAAGTAGGTCAGGTATTTTGCTCGGGTCTGTCGGCCAGTATGTCGGTCTTTCTGTGGATAATATATTGAGGTTATTGTTTCTAATGTATTTTTCCAAGGTTCTACCTCGAGGTGTGGTGATTCTTGATCCCCATAGCGTGTGCTTTGCATTGTAGTCTCCCGCTGCGATATACTTGTCACCTAAGTGTTGAAAGTACTCTTCCCACATTTGTGTTGTCATTTTGCGTTGTAAGATGTTGTAACATGACTGCGTTTTGTTCGCTTATCATTTTTGTTAGCATTTCGGTGTTTTTGATGGAGTGTTTGAGCAGTTCCTTGATTTATGTAGTATCGTTGCTGTTATTGTTCTGATTTTGGTCGTTTAAGGGTGGCGATTGGTTGATTACTTGCGCGTAGCTTCGGCTACCAACGGTGTTGGCGTTACTGTGGTTATTATTCATTACGTGCTGTAGATTTGTTGTTGTCTCAGTTTCTGTGCTATCCTGTTGCGTGTGAAAGTTGTTGTGCATCCTGTTTCGAAGCGGCGGAAACAGTTTACGTTGCAATTGTTTTCTGACTACACAGCCCTTGTAGCTAGCTGGGTGCTTTCCATTGCAGTTGTAGCATTTTACTTCATGTCAGGTATTATCGAGATAACGTGTGTTTTCTTCTCAATTTTTTCTAAATTAAGCTTCTACCAACATATTTGTAAAATCTTTTTGATTAAAATGAGACCAAACACGGTGCAATACGAATTATATTGATTTACCAATACGCATTTTATAACATTCAGCATAAGCAAATATGTTACGAATTATATCATGCTTTTTGCCATTTTAAGCGGAAACATCTAACAAACAGTTGGTAAAAGTTCTATTCATTGGATATTAAAAATAAGAAAATTTGATTTTTCAGCTGAAAAAGGTCTCAGCTTATTACGCAGCCTCATATTTTATACGTCGCCGAATACCTCGACTCTCAGTCCCTGTTTCTCTTTCCTTTTCAATCGCATTATTCTTTTCTACGTTCGCCACGTCTAATAATTCATTGTCACTAGCTTTAGGAATAGAATCGTTTCTACTTCTAGTTTACTATCTAATTGCGGAATTTAGATCACGAATTTCAGTCAAGAATCATCAAGACATTGGACGAGGCAATACTAATGAAACAGTGCAATCTTTTTACTGTTTAGAATTTTTTGAAATTAAATTTTCACTAACGTACATGTGAAATTTTGCTGATCAAAATAAGACCAAATAAAGCAATATGCTACTGTTACGTCGGGTGACTCTTTGCGTAACACGGAATACATTCCTCGGTCGATGCGGCCACTAGCTGTGCAAATATAATTAGTCGGACCGCAATAATCATAAGGAACTGTCATAAATCTAAGCTTTTCGATTTTACCCTTAAGCCCGTTAATTAGTATAAAACACCTTCAAGTCAAGAGGTTCCTTGTCGTTATTGCTCCATCAGGTAAAAAAGTAGGGAAACGGGGTTTCCCATTTTTCCCGAGATTTTCACCCATAAGCGACCAGTCACTGAACTTCACTGGTTTATCATCTACAGATCAGTCAACACATCAGCACTGGTTTCTCATCGTTAGATCAGTCAACATCTCGGCACAGGTTTTGCATCTTTAAATCAGTCATCTGCTTAACTTATATCTATACGCATCGAGCGTCACTGTCTATGTCTACAAGTTGTTGGAATAAAGTGTGAATTGTAACCTGTTACCTCAGTGTTATAATCAATTCAACCACCTCTATTATCCTGACCGAAATAGAGGATCGATCATTTCGTGGCGTCGATTCCATTGTTACGTTTTGTTCGGCTCGTTTTGGTTGTGTTGCCGTTAATTTTTGAATTCAGATTAAATTGTAGCGTTGTCTGTTGTTTAATGCGATTGGCAATTAAACTCGGCGTTTCTGCTAACCTGCTACGCGCAGGAGTACTGGCACGGGAGAGGATCAAAGTTGGTGAAAATAAATGTTCGCTTAATCCTATTATATTATTAGACAAATATTCTTCACAACAAATGTTTATTCGTATTCTAATTGGATATTGACAGAATTGTCGTTGAAATTTCGAATACTCGAAGTTACAATCATTCGCGATACGTTTTCACTCTTATTAATTACAAGATTTTAATTTGATAGATCTTCAATAATTTACAAATTGACAAATGCAAACACGTCGATTAACAAGACTAACAAGAACTGGGAACTAATGAAACGAAGAACTAAAAGCTAAAGAACTAAAGGACTACAGAACTTAAGAACTGAGAGCAAAAACTAAGAGTTAAAGGAACTAAGAGCGGAAAAACTAAGGAACTAAAGAATTGAAAGGCAAAGGAACTGAGAAATTAAGAGCTAAAGGAATTGAGAACTAATCGCTATGAACAAAGAAATTACTTGCCAAGAATTGGGGAACTGATCGCCAAGAACCAAGGAATTAATCACCAAGAACTGAGGAACTAATCACACAGAACTGAGGAATTAACTACTCCGAACTAAGGAATTATTTTTCCCTCTTCTATGTCGCTACGCTTATTTATATTTAGGTCTACCATGGAGGGGTCGTCATGTGACGGGTTATTCCGTGGGGGTTGTGAGGCTCGAATTTGGTTTCTATACAAATTGTTAAAATTTATTTAAATTTCAAATTGGAACGCTCACTCGCGCTATTGGTAGTTGTAGTCTACGTTACGGCGCGTGCGCAGCGCGGGACGTGACACCATAATCGAAACGGGAATTTACGATTGGCGCGCTTCCTCGCGATCGCGTCTCTTCGCGAACGGTCGAACAAAGTGAGATATATCTGAACACGGTTACTCAGTTAAAGCAACAATTACATGAAACACGGTATGTATGTACTACAGCCAATGCGTGGTCTAATAGAAGAAGGAGTTTCGTCGGTGTCATTGTACGTTGCTTAGGTTGAATTGCATTCGAGCGGCAGCCAGCAGCTTTGGCATGTATGAAGTTCAAAGGCGTACACAGTTTTAATAAGATTGCTGATATTCTTCGTCAAATTCATTTAGAATTCGATTAAAGTTCTGGGGTGATATTGGGTGTAGCGCGTTAAATAATCACTTGGTGTTTAGATCAACAATATATTTATTAACAAGTGTCTTCTTTTGATCGCGTCGCGTATCGCTCTCGGTTTCGCTACTCAATCTCGCTGCGCGGTCAGAACGTGACTTTTTCACTTCCTGGTTCGAACCTAACTGTCGATCGGATTCGATTCTTTTCTGTTTGTCGCCCCTCAATATCCCCACTATCCACGCGTTTGTTAGGCGTTCGCGACGTTGCCGCGCGTTCTTCTCGCACATTCGGTGGAAGGACCGCTGAGATATAGATGGCTCATTAGGCACTTCGCTTCAGCGGTATACAATGTTGCCAAGTGTTGCCACAGTTCTAGCATAATACAGACAGTAATTATAGACAATTCCGGTAGCTCCGTAAATGCATTTCGTTTGTCTAGCATATCGTTTAGCATTCGTGTAGATACTTTTCAATGTGATAAATACATTGAGAGATTATCGGCAACATCTGCATCAGGAATATCGAGATCTGGCATTGAATCATGAAGATGAAAATTATCTAACTGATGTCGAAGACGATGCATCTTTCACCTTGGATATCAGACCGTGTTTATCACAACATTTTAGACATGCACATACTTTAAGTTTATGTACTGCAATTGATTGCGTGACGGCAATATGTGAAAAATGTGACACATTGCTCTTAATTAACAACAACGTTATGTCCAAATGCAATGCATTACGGAAATGTACCGCACGTCCTAAGTTTGCCGAAATTATGCAAAATACATAAAGTTATACTTTCAACAGAACGGGAATAGCAAGATGGAATTTCCTATGCGATCTCGTTGCAAACACCACTAGTAAAAGTTTTAGATATCATCCAGGGAGAAAAAGGACCACATTATGGCATTGCGCTTTCGGTTTTATGTTTAGAAAAAGGTTAGAAACATTAATAAAAGGTAATACAAGTACTGTACGCCATTAGTTAAAGGATTATTGAAGAGTTTCTATACAAGATTGGTATCGTCTTTTTATTTTGCCACGATTGAGGTTAAGTAAACTGCAGTTACAGCGTTCTCGTTTTTATAATTCAAATCGCGATGGCTGAATTACATCGAAACGAGTCACCATCCAGAATTATATGCACAACTTAAAACGGTTGTTGCTGACGTGTATGTACAGATAAAATAATTTTCTTATTATTAGTGCGATAACGTATGTAGTAGTAATTTTTTACGCAACTTGTCTTCCCCTTTTTATGTTCGTTAGGCACCGTCAGAGGATATTGATAGCGCAGATGATGACTTTTCCGATTTTAGATCATCACAATCTAAAACCTATAATTGAGTTTCTATTAATACAGAATTGGAAATCACAAAAAGTGGTGATTTGCATATGTTAAAGGATTATCCATTGATTCGACGTATATTTTCTTTGATATAACACACCAATGTCTTCTTCTGTATCCGTGGAGAGATTGTTCAGTTATGCGTTGTTTCGACCGTTCGCGGAGAGACGCGATCGCGAGATAGCACGTCAATGAGAGTTGTAAGTTCCCGTTACGATTAAATAATCGATGCCACGAACTGATCGATCCCCTTATTTCGATTATGATAATAAGGGTAGTTCAATGAAATTCCACAGAATTAACACAAATAAATTAATTTTTATTTCAACAACTTATTAACTAGAGAGGTATGAATGGAACAAAAACAAAATATAACTGCGTTTTGGTTGATAAGTAATGCGCGACGTGTGATATATGCTGCCGGTTCGACATCTCGAAAAGTTCTGATCGCCTTTCGATTTTTTTCGTTTTTTCTGGAAGGCGACCCCCACTACGTTCGGATCACGCCACATTCTTTTACGCGAGGTAAAGTAACGACCACGAGTCGACGTTTCTGGAAGTCGCCATGCTTAATGAACCATGCGCTTGCCACTACAATGTTTGTTTGCCGGGCAGACGCGACGATCCGTCTGCGACATTATAGTGCCGCGATCGACGGTTAAGAATATAACCTATGGTAAGCCGCATGGCGTAACATGCGTTAATGATAAATTTACCAAAGAATAACAAAATTTTATATTTAACGTTTGAAAGAAAGTTCATTGTAAAGGCCAATATGAAAAGAAGTGTATAAGAAAGTGTGAAAAAATTACTTTATATTCAGTATATTAAACATGTTCCTTTATCTGCAACATGATGTAATTATAATATAGTTATAATATATAAATATAACAATTACAAATATTTTAATTGGGATAAACCTTTATCCGATTAAGTGATATTTATATTATATCGACTTCGAGAGAGAGGACTTCTAATTCAATGAGTATATCTTTTTCTTTCCCTTTTTTCATGCATCTTGTAGGGTATATTCTTTCGTTGATCTTGTTAAGAAAACTTTTTCGATTTGTTTATTCTAAACTATGTTCTGTTTTAAAACACTAATTTCACCGATGAATGATATACCGATTTCGTGTATATCTATCGATTTCCATGGAACGGCTTGATGAACCAAAACGATTCCTGTTGCATCTCATAGAGCATATTCTCCTGTTAGTCTCGTGATATAATCTTTTTGCGTTAATTTTTCAGTGATTGCTCTGCAATCGTTGAACTGATATTAAGATGCTTCGCGTAGGGTATGTCTTCCGTTGGTCCCATTAAAGAATTTTTCACGCATGATCATTGTCAAGTACTGTGCGCCACAAAAATCTAATTTTTATGTATGCGCATCAATCGCTCTGTGCTGGATCAATCTGTTGGGATGAAACATCCTGCATCTTGTAGATATAGTCTAATGATTGGTCTCTCTTGTGAAATTTGTTCAATTTCCTTATCCTTATCGTTATTGCACATGACCTGTCTTATTCGTCGCTTCATTCGGTTGTATCCCATCGTTTCTCACAAACTAGTTGCTGGAAGTGATGAAATTGGGCGGTTATATTACAAAATTTCCATTGGGAGAGTACATCGCCCGTATCTAAATATAGGTTTGTCATTCAATGCTGACTTGTTTCGTATATTTTATTACTAACTCCTCGTTTCAAAGATACTTGGGTCGTTTCTTGACACATTGGTCGTAGGAAGTAGGCTTCAGCTGTTTTTTTTGGAGAAGAAAGTCCTGGTAATCTTTGCATTTCTGCAAGTACCTTTTCGTCATAGGATTCATTAAGAAATGTGTTAGGCGTTAAATCAGGTGTAGCTAGGCCGTCTAACGTTTTAACACGACTAAGAGCAAAGTAGATTTGGTCCTTTGAAAAATTCTTTTTGCCAAGACCAATTACAGCCCTGTTTGATGTAGTTTCTCATAATTTATGTACAGTCACTACAGCTTAGCATAAGGGATAACATTCTACGTTTAACGTTAATTTCATAACCTTTCATCGCCTGAAATGTTGCACTATTAGAGATATCGGAATGTAGCCATCCATGTCTTTGAATTTGCTTTCAATGGATTCGTCGTTAAATTTTATAAGCACTGAGTCCGGGAATGCCCCGTCTTCCAGCTGATTTCTTCAAAGTGTTGGCGATGTAAATTTTTTTACGATTCCCGTTGCGCCGTTCATCAAACCACCAGAATTGACATGTTTCGTCGTAACATAATTCATAATCTCTCAGCTAATGCTATTGTATGCAAGATTCCGCTGCATTTATTTACATTTGCAGAAATAACATTCTTGGATAATCTTTTTCCATACCTAGCGAAACTCGTCTTACTGAGTAAGTAATGTATATACAATGTGATTATGCTATCTCATTTTTGTATCATTTTCGTCCATTAATTTTGCTGTCGGGAATATTCTTAATGCTGCACCAACCACAAACTCGCAGAATAGAGGAATTCTCCTTCGCTCGCATAGTATTTCTTATTAAGGAATTGTTATGTCGCCAAATCGTAAATTATTTAATAGGTCGATTAACTCTGTATCGTCCTTCTGCCTTATATTCGTGACGAGTTCGGAGATTGAAAATTGGTACCAAGAATTAATATCTGCAATGTGATTGTAATAATCACGTCGCTGTAGTTGTACGAAACAACAACGTTCTCTTACCGGGGATAGTTATATGATGTCACCAAATACAAGTACATTTATGCGACATATTTCTTCGCTGGTCTTGAATTCTTACAGTCTGTGTTCTCAATCCTCATTTGTATAGTTTACCTTGGCACGTTTACCTCTTACGTCGAGATGGGTTTTTGCGGCTTCGTCATGACAAAACCTCGTTTATGTCTAGATTACGGAGGTCTAGGCTATGTTGAGCGCTGTCGCGCGAACTATCTGAATTGCAAATTTTATTAAGTATAATTTAAATTTTATAAGAGTGTCAATTTATACGAGGATACTCCTTTCTGTAGCCGTGATGAGATTAATTAGTCATGTACCGATGATAAATTGTGTTAAAGACTGATGAATATTCTTAATTTTTGCATTAAATGAAAATAAATGACACGAAATTGTAACGATAAATAAACATGTAAATGAATTTTAGACACTTTGTATTAATTTAACTAACCAGTTCAACAAAACATTTAATGAAAGCCTCTAAAAGACATTTAAAATACAATTACATAAAGTAATTAAATCGCAAGCAGTGCAAACTCATGGTATAGGTAGAGAATATTGAGAATATTTAAATAGAAAATTAAGCGTTGAAATTAGATCACGTACATGCTATTTTCGGCAGAAAGCAGAGATGTAGACTCTTTGTAGATGCAACGACTTTCAAGATACCTTATTCTTTCCATTGACTGTTATATAGACGTAAATTGTTAGCTCATCACGAATTGTATGCTTGATATTTGATTTGATGTTTGATTTAGAGTAATACTGTGTCCGTAATTTCCCTGTAGAGATTTAAAGTCCATGGAAAAACGCCGTACATAAGTAAATTTTAGTAATAATTGTATTTGTAATATTTGTTATATGCGAATAGTGTTATGGTACGTAAATGATTATTTTTCACGTAAAACCATACCCTGTAATGATTGATGATACGAATCTCCCACTGTGTAATCGCTTACATCTAACTCTAGTTCTAACAGCAACTCATAGATGGCGCATATCAAATTTCGATAGTAGTGGTAGAGAGGAAACTTCGTTTCTGACAATACAAACAAAGCACAGAATAGGCAGACATGCAATGTCTTTTCACGTACTACATTCTGGGGATCACATGAACTTACCTCTTTTGTGTTACGTGCAACGTTATCTATTCATTATAGCAGCGATTTGAATTATGATTAAAACTGAGGACTTCTACAAAGTTATAAATAGAATATAATATAATATAGAATTTTGCACCTGCACGTACTTCTGCCTTAGAAAATCGCAACGCAACCTATGAATTACTCAAAAAGACAAATTACACTCAGTGAAGAGAGCAAAAAAAACAACAACGAGAGCTATAAAAGAGCAAGAAGATCAACAGAAACCTGCTTCTGTGGATAAATATTTATTGACCCATCAAGTACATCATGAATGTATTAAATCCAAGGATCAAATTTTGTGTAATGTATTATGTGATGTTTTTCACCATGTCTTGAGCGATATCTTACATTTTCTACAATGTCTTGCGATATTTTGCAATATCCCAATGTATCCCATGTGTGTGTTATTGACTTTGTGAAAATATTAGATAATATTATGTTTGTTTCTATAGTATCTATTATGTTATTATGTTTTACGTAGTTTTAATAACGAGGAAACAATTCCAAATGGAACAAAACCAATATATACAACAGCAATGAGGAGTGTTGGTACATGTGCTTCTGGCTTATCTTCAGAAAAAGAAATATATCTATTAATTTTTGTTTCTAGACAGAGAAAATATCTAAAAATCTTATTATTATAAGATCATGTACAAAAATGATCAGAATACATGAGAGGAAGTTTTGCGAGACAATTAGGTAGGCGTGTAACAGAAAGATTTTTATGATGTTCTACATGGAAACCAAATACGCGTCTTCGTACGTATACTTACTTCCTAATGAAACTTAAACGTTAATCGATAACAGGGTAACGGAAGCTCTTATGATCCTTTGCTCCTCTGCTTTCTTCGCTCCTTTCACATTTGCATTATACACTGATAAAAATTTAAGCAAGTAAACTGTCAAGAACTTTTTATACTGTTATATTGATTGTATTATATTAGTGTGATCGGGAGTCGACTCGAGCCCGATATATATACGAGGAATACGAGGAAAAATTATATTTATACGGAACGGAAACACGTAAAAGTGTACCGGATTAACGATCGCAAACACAAAAGATGACGAACAAACATTATATTTCTTTGTCTTTGTATCACCGGCTCTTGATATAAATTCAATAACTTCGCTGTGATATTACGTTATTCGTGTCAACTATGTTACTATCGAATTATACAATTAAATTGGTTTAATACTACAAAACCTGGAACTATTGCTTTCCTCTCTTCGAGCACGAGATTCGATTGAAGAAAGTTAGTATAAATTCAAGTATCATAATTCGTGTTCGGAATTTTGAGTGGCCATCCCTTTATGGACAGGCCCAATCCCTTTTTTAAGAAATTCCGAATTACATGTTCTCCTCGAGCTCTAAACCTAATGACTCCGAGGTTAAGTAAAAAACCCCGGGAAAGGACCAGCCAGAAGGGCACGATGGACAGACGAAACCCAACAGCTGGTAGGGAGAATCGGCAACGTAGGAGAACAGTTGATTATCAGACATCGTACAGTACGGGTGAAATACTTCACTTCCAACGAGATTTTACCAGCGCCGTGTTCTGAACATTACACTTTACGTTTATACAACAAGTGCAAATACAGTGCTGGATTACTCTAATACTCCTCCACCTTGAGCGTTAATTCATTCGAGGTACACGATATCGACCGATCGGTTTGACCTGACCGGTTGCACTTTAGTCGATAATTAGCAAAAATTCGCAATGCATGTACTGAGTTAATGGATAAATAAACATTATGAATTATTAAATATTAATGTATTAAATATTATTTATCGTTAACTGGCTTACAAACATGTTTACCATTTTATTACAACAGATTGCTATCATTACATATATATGTAGTATCCCTATACTACAGGCTGCCAGAGGTCGCTCGCTGCTGGGTACGGCCGCTTCTCTTCTATTTTTGTATCGTGGAAGAAAAATCGGACTCCGGTCGCCGGGATTCGAACCCGGGTCCCGAACGTTCGTAACCTAAGGCGCTACCCACTGCGCTACCGTCGTCCGACACTAGTTAGTGTCGAGTTGGTGGTATTGCTTACTATAGAGTGCCACCCACAGGCCCTTCTCTTTCCACGATACTACATATATATATGTCGGATTAACATTAGAATTTAAGACACACAACGACTCTTCATTTGAATTAGCCATCGTTTTACGAAGAATAAGTTTAACGAATGATGAGATTAACGAATGATTGATTTTACGAGTTACAAGTTTAACGAATAATGAATTTAATTAACACTATTAACAATGTCCCTGAGTTCTAACGAATCCACGGTCAACGGGATAACTATTTACTAAACTTGGGATAATTTTAAACACAAAAATACAATTGTTGAAACACTCGGTAAATTGCTCGATGTAACACTTTCCAAGGCGATCACACGAATGAATATCTGATCAAAATCTGTTTTTCGCTGTATGACTGCTTTTGTTTGTTATATGTTCGCTGGAAACATCCAGAAGGTTCCAAACGCCGTTGCTAGGCAGTTTCTGTCAAAAGTTTGTTGTATACTCTTTGGAAGCATCGAGAAAGATCCAAACACCGTTACTAGGCAGTTTCTGTCTGAAGTTTGATTCCTTCATCAGGCAAAACGTTTATCCCGTGACCGTGGCTACGTTCGGCGACCAGTTGTCACCTCGAACCCACTTTCGCTATCGCAAATATCGAAGTATTACAATCAAATCGAATGACAATAATTATTTAATTACAGCTATGATAAAGTCCAGGCTAAAGCATTAAAAGACTCTCCCAACAGTGCACAGGAAAGGCTCCGGTTTTCCTTACATCTCCGACATATATATGTGTGAGATTTAATGAATGTTTATAGATATTTCAAAGTTACGTACCAAACGGAAGAATTCGATTAGTTTTCATTCTGCAAACATGGCTGGATTATTTAAATACAGAAATCTCGGTAAAAAGAAGAACTAGACGTCTTAGAAAAACAATTTGTTACACATCGTTGGCGCAATTAAGCGACTGAAACAGAACTGAAATTTTGAAATTTGAAAATCAGGAGTGCCAACTTTAATAAACTTCAAATAGAATACACTTTCGATTAGAACAACGTAAAATTATATCTTTCTATTATAAATTATTCTAATGATGACGTTCCCTGTTAGAAAATAAGTTACGTTAAAAAAATAAAAAATTCTCGGGGAAGCAATCAACGAGTAAACATGTGAGTAGTAACCAGTAACGAACTAGAAACTAGCATCTTCCGTATTAACTCCGTTCATTTAAATAATTTCATTTCAGAGAATACGGGAAAATGCTTCGCATAAGGATTCTAGGATTTAAAGGACTAAAAAATGTGGTAATAAGATTTAGAGAAAATGCAAAAGTCAGTTTTGTTTTTTCAAATAAAATCATATGCCTTTTAATACGTTAATCCAGTTCGGCATTCTCTATAAAAAAGTATTAACCTATTTTTATCCAAAACTATGTTAATTTAGCAGATATTTTAACTTGAATTTATCATATTTAACGTATGAAAGTCAAGGAAAGCAACATCTGTAACATTTTTCTTGAGAAAAATTTTTCTTTCAAATCTTTTTTTTGTTATACAATTTTTATAGTATGCTTAAAGTACAATAAGAAATAACGGTAGTCTATACATGTTATATAATATGTAAATAAAATTGCCCAGGCTTTGCCTATCCGTATTTATTAATTTTCCTGACCTTGTTGACGACGTAAATGCAAATACATAAGCAAGAAAAATAATTGAGATGGGAGTATCTGAATCAAAGTATACATTTTATCTCACATTATGATCATGTAGCATGACAGATTTAAATCTTTTACGAGTGCGAACAGTGTTCGTAACGATCGCTAACTAGCAACAGCTAAGACTGGATGCGGTGCTATCAAGGCCATCGATAATACGCGCAGTAGTTAGCAGTCATCACAAGAATTTATATTTTTTTGTCTTTGTAATCAACAAAAATAAAATATCACTGTGGAAACTTAAAAGTGATCATTTAATTGTGCAACAAAACTTACGATGAAGAAGCTGTATCTGTGCCTTGTATTGGAATTATGCGTGCTGACCATGTCGCAAAGAACGGCCTTGGATACGTCGATTCTTAATTCAATCTATCGTGGATATCGTAATTGGTTAACGCAATCCTACGGTACGTCTATTTTAGTTTATTTCGTGTTACGTCTTTATACAGTAATATCATTTTCTTTTGGTTAGAGAGATGCTTTTTGGCGGAAAATCGAAATATTGTGAATATTATTTTTCATAGACTAATGTTTCATTGTGAATATATATATTTTCGCGATAAAATGATAAATTGACGAAATTTTTTTCGGTAAAAGTAGACAAAAACTTATACAGCACAGATCATTTTTCTCTTAACATATAAATATTGTAGAGATTATATTTTCAAGTAACATGCTCTATGAATTCTGTGGCACCCTCTTTTGGTTCTTGAGATGAGGAATTTTGTAAACAGTACTTATTTCGAAATTCGTAACGAAACTAAACAGCAGTCCTGAAGTGTATTAAAAGTGACGAGCTGTTAGGTAAAAGATGTCCATATACCATTTCCATTTGTTCTTAAAATACTGGTCAGTCTCGTTATACGAATATAAGAGGCAGCAACCTGATTGTGATTTCAGATGGAAATTGGGTTTTAGTTAGGTTAGTGACGGGGTGCGCGTGAAAAGTTGATACCTCGCCACTGAACGCCTTTACTTTATAGCATAAATCTTGAAAATATACAGTAGGTCACAAAAATTTTCGCATACTATTAAAACTCTAGACAATTAAAATATGCACGTTAAATTTAAGAAGTGAAAACAATGCTCTTATTACTATAAGGTACAAGTACCAAGATTATACATCTGTATATCTAAAATTTAGAACGAATCCGATAACGTTTGTAGAAGTTTTGAAATCATTCGTTGCAATTACTTGATCGGAGTTTTAACATATCGCGTGTAACGTTACATTACAGATGAAGTATTTTTGCAAATTGTTTTAAAATGACTATTTTGTAGGCACAACAAATGAGGATCGAATGTCTCAACTACGGAATAAAAATAACTTTCAAAAGGAAGTTCCAATACACGTCCCTTTTCCTTGCAACGTTACAGGTAGTTAACCAAATTTATGATTATTGTTATCAAATACTTCATGGTATCACTTGTAAATATTATATCGTTGTATTTATTCCTTAAAATCATTATTCATTTTAAATCGCAGATTTCCTTTATTCCCAATAATTTTTGCAATTTATCCTAAAGACAATCAGTAAATTTTTGTGGCAGCAAACTACAGTGAAGAACGCTGTTCTTCACAATTTGTAGTGGCTACAAGAATTTCAATGTGATTTTGAGTTCATTCATAGTCTTGTCCTATTAATATCATTTTTTAAGATAGATATGTAACATTACAAGTTCCTCGCCCCACTGTAGTTTAAGAATAGTAAAATTGATGCTTATCTTTTGAAGTTCATATGTATTCTAATGTATTTATTTTAATTTGTTTAGCCGGCAGGTCTCCAAAAGTTCCCGAGTCGGTTCACCATTTAAGACCAGGAGACATAGATGTCATTGCTGCAATGGGTGATTCCTTGACAATCGGCGCTGGAGTTACTTCGATTTATTCGTTCGAAGTGAACATTGAAAATAGAGGCATAGTAGGCAGTATCGGCGGTCAAGGAACTTGGCGACAGTACCTGACTCTCCCTAATATTCTTAAAGTTTGTTCATTTCTTACATCTGCATTGTTTACGCATATGATTTGTGTTACCGCCATAAATGCGAATACTGAAATCTTTCATAGTCCGATTTTTCTACATATAGGAATTCAATCCTAAATTAATAGGTTATTCACTTGGAGACGCTATAAGTACTAATCCAGCTGCGCAGTTAAACGTCGCCGAAGGTGGAGCTACGTCTAAAGATATGACTTTCATGGCGACATATCTGATCAATAAAATAAAAGATGACCCGAGGATAGATATCAACAAACATTGGAAGGTTCGTATGTTCGTAGACAAAGTAATTATATACATATATATAAATGCCAGTATGAAATTGGTCAAATTTTTTCTTTCTTTAATCAAAATTTATAATTTCATTTAATATTTAATCGTTTAAGCAATAGTATCTACATTTTTATGTTTTCCAGTTGATTTCGTTGATGATTGGAAGTAATGATTTTTGCATTAATACGTGTACAAGATCTCCATGGTCTATGTTAAATGATCACAAAATAGATTTAATTCATACTCTTAGAATATTAAGAGACAATTTACCAAGAACTTTTGTTGCTCTTATACCACCACCTCACTTAAAGGAACTGGTTGCTGCACACCAAGGAAGAGAGTCATTCCTGTGCTATGTGTCATCCATGATTGAATGTTCATGTATGTTTGCTTTACAATTTAGGGATCAAAGACCGGAATATTATAAATTAATTGAGAGGTTTGTATAATTTTCCGAATTTAACTTTTTAAATATTTTGTGCTTGAGGATTAAACACTTACAAGAATTTTGTTATATCACACTTTATATTTAATCTTAGTAATTATACATAAAAGGGGCTACTATTCCCATTTTAATGAAGCTTAAGTATGTTGTGAAACTCAACATTTTTCCTATAGGGGGTAAACTCACTTCGTTTCCGAAATATTTAGAGAAAGCTGCTGCTACTATGTTGAATCCGACTTATAAGGCAACATTTGCGTCAGCACGGTGTGACAACTCATCTACTGTTGTATGTCTATAAACACATCGCTGCAACCTGCAAATAATCTCTATAACGGGCGAACTGTTTAATACTTATTCTACCTAACTACTATTCTAACAACCTCGAAAACGTAAAAAAATATTTTGAACGCACAAGTCTTACATGTATTGGCGGTTGTCAAAACCTATACAAAGCCGAACCCTATTCTAGAAAAGTAGCAATACTGAGCAATCCAGTTGTCGCACCGTGAGGAGGCTGACTGTCATCAGACTTTAACGACGGCCTAATTGAAATACTGATCTATATTCAATACGGATTACGCTCTTGAACACGCATTCAGTTTTACAACCTTCAACAAGTGATTCATGTACACACTTTTGAGCTATATACGAATTTAAATGCGAATAACTAAATGCGAATCTTGTATTTTGTTAAACTTTTTCGCTTTTCCAGGAGTTCATCCGCTATACAGATCGTTTCACACCAGCTATGTTGTGTTTATAGAAACAGTGGATAAGCGATCGCGCCACGCTGACGCATACGTTGCCACGGACGTGCATGTATAGATAAGATTTAATGTAGTATTAGCAGCAGATTTTTGCAAATATCTCGGAAACTAATGGCGGGGAATAGTGTAGTGTTTATAGTATAATGTTGTTTTGAATGATGTGTTTTACATTATAGTTAAATTTCATCAAAATCGAAGGTGCAGCCGCTTTTGTGCCCAATTACCTTAACTTTTATGTTATATTTAAGCGTATGTCATTCTTGTTATATGTTGGTGAATAACTTTATTGAAAGGAGTTATTAGAGAACGGTATAGATTGATCATCTTTGATTTCAATTCACATTAAGATCTTATTGACGACTCGGGCAATGTCGAGCCCGACATTGGATGAAAAAACACTGATAAGTATATTTATAAATTTATATTATGAGCGTCTATTCAGACGGCGAGTTCGTATTTATATAACACATATCTAGCGATGTGATCGATGCGGTATCGATGTTATCGACAGCGATCTACGAATTTCAATCTGTTATAGATTAATATCAAAGGCAAAGGTATTAGTTATTGTTCTGTTAATCAGGATATTGATTCTTTACTAACCGATACCAACAAGTACTGTACTCGAAACACCACAAACGTATCGATACTCGTCTGATACCGCAGGTAAGTTTCGGTACAGATTCTTGAAGCTAAAATAAGATGAGAATCGAGAACAACAGAATTGCGCTTTGTTATTTTACACGAACGAATGTAGATCCGCAGTTTACCTCGTACAAGTCATAGAGAAAAAAATTGTGGCATTCGAAAACATGAACCATCCTTGTAAGAAAAATCATAGGTTAGACGTTAAATCTGCTTATTCATTAAAATCCATAACAGCATCCAGAAAATCGTCCCATTAAATTTTCGAGTAGAGAGGATCAATGTTTCCTCTAGTCCATTGCCACCATAAGTAATTAATATATACTAGCTCATATAAACAATGTTTATACAAATTTGAAACATGCACCGCGATCGTCCCGTTTGAGGGTATCCTAAATGTCGTCGCCTCGATGGCTAACATAAACTCAGCACTTTCGACATTTCGTGAGCATGCGCGGAAGTCGTGCGGAAGGTTCGATGGTGGGGTAAGTGAGATACGCGCAGGACGTGCCTTGTGAGATCTCGCGGCCCGCGCGAGGTTGCCGATCGAGTTTACGCGTAGCAATAAACATAACAAGGTCCTACACATGACAGCCTCTAACATTTCATTTCTCTTATCACGAAGATGGGTGAGATCCTTACTCGAATGACGCGTGAACGCAAAAACTATCGAAACGCAAAGGGGCTATTGACTAATTCCGTGAAAGTGTCGTATCGATATGGTGAAAATACCCCAACTTTCATCCTTTTTCTCCGTAAACGAATCATCGACAATTCTCCTTCAGTGCGAAACAGTTTAAATTTACCTCTAGCCTTTACTAAATCGATATGGCGTCTATCCCGATTAGGAATGCGGCATTACCCTAATTATCTTGAAAAAGTGTTGCACCTTTCTATTACCATACCGTGTATCTGAAATCGTTAATTTTGGCAGTGGATTATTCCACATAATCTTCTACGTATAACAAGAATTATGCTATAAAAAACTACGAACTTTTAGTTACTATGATAATCCAAATGATCACGAAGTGTAATTACGAAGCCAAAATGTGAGATGTTTATACTGAAAAAATGTCAAGTCTTGGTAACTAGCAAAGGAATTTTACTTCTGTCTCAGCGCGGTGCGACATTTCGCACCGCAATCAACTTATTCTTATTATTTCACATTTATGCGATATTATTTCCCTAACACATTTCAAGTTCCGTTTGATATCTATTTTAAGATGCATATGAAGAATATGCTAGTTTGTTTCATTTTTTTAGGTGGCAAGAGATTGACGAAGAAGTCGCTAATTATCCAGAATTTCACAGAAATGACTTCACCGTAGTAATTTTACCGACTCTGGAAGATGCAAAAATACCTCTTGCCGAGGATGGATTTACCGACCTCTCATATCTTAACGCTGATTGCTTTCATTGGAGTCAAAAACTACATGCACTATGTGAGTATAACAGATGAAACTATACAATTATTTAATGAGTGTTACGTTGATAATCAGAAATGTTTTGTTTCCCAAGATGCGAATAATCTGTGGAACAATTTGTTGGAACCAGTTGGTAACAAAAGTGGTGCTTTCACTTCGCTATTTAAAAAATTTCTGTGTCCTGCTCCGGAAAGACCGTTCTTGATGACGTATAAAAATTCCCAGAACGACGAAACTTAAGCATGGTTAGGGAAATTTAGAACAGTTTCTGTAAGTGGAAGATGTATTATAATCTTCGTATTTGCCTATTTAAAAATGACGAAAATTATAATCAGCAAATGTTCAAAAATGACAACCAATGTTGCATCCATAACAATATTTAATTTTTATTATGGTATTTCAGTCATTGTCATATTGATCTTGTAATTTAAGTTCTTTGCGAATAAAGGTAATAAAGAAAATTGATAATACGTTGACCATTTTCCCAGTCCTCGTCGGACGTTCAAATTCAACGTAAAATTCTCCTTTTTCGAAGATGTTTCGTTTTAGTTAGCTAGTTGCTTATTTCCCCTTTCGCTTTTGTTTAAAGTATATACATATATAGCATATCATTGATATGTTTTGAACGTGAGTCGTGCATGAATCCAGAAATGAAAAAAGGAAGGAGATCTCCAGGAAAGAAAAAGAATTTACTTTTCATATTCACATAATCGTCATTAAATCATAATTTGTATTTTACAATTTGTCCAGCTGGACAATCGGTAAATTTTTCTAGTTAGTGTAACATGACCGAATGTCAGATATTACCGAGATTTGGATGGGTGATCGCCTGGGAACTCCGTGTGGCGTTGGCGAAGCGCGCTGTGCTCGCCGCGCCCCCCGGTGAGGTTCGGTCATTGGCTCTGGTGGCTTAGCGCCTCGGGCCGGCAAGCAGTCCGGTAGGCTAATCGGGCTGCCTGGCACGGTTGCTCCGTCTAGGAGGCGCAGTGTGACATGGCCACACACCGCTCCATCAGTGGCTGCATTAGGCGCGCGGGTGGCCCGTTGTGTCGCTCGCACCGGTTCCCGGACCTCGATCGCAGCCGGGACGGTCATAGTGGAGGTTTTAGTCGGTTGGAGTCCGACACTACCACGCCGCTTTCCCCAGAAGCGGCCTGGCGTCCGTGGGAATTTCCTCCATGTAAATATATATATAGAAAAAAAAGATATTACCGAGATAACGTATGTTTCTTTTAAATTTTTTTTAGATTAAACTTCTACCAACGTATTTGTAAAATCTTTTTGATTAAAATGAGACCAGACACGGTGTAATTTCAATTATATTTACTTACCAATGAGCATTAAATAACTTTTAGCATAAGCAAATTTGCTAGGAATTGTATCGTGCTTTTTATCATTTTAATTGGAAACATCTAACAAACAGTTTTTGATAGTTCTGTTGATTACAAATTAAAAGTAAGAAAATTTGATTTTTCAGCTGAAGGAGCTCATAGCGTGGCTCCATATTTTATATGTTGCCAAACACTTCAACTTCCAGTCCCTCTTTCTTATTCTCTTTCACTCGCATTATTCTTTTCTACGTTTGCCACGTTTATCTCTTTATTGTCACTGGCTTCAGGAATAGAGTCGTTTCTACTTCTATTTTACTCTCTAATTGCGAAATTTAGGTCACAAATTTGTTGCAATTATTGCAGATTTTCGGCATATGATTTATTTACTTATAACACATATGTGGCACCCGACGACGGATCTTTCCGACGGCTTCGCAATACAAATCGCTATACCATCAAAGCGTAAGGCTGACATGCCTAATGTACCATCGATATCCCTACGGTTCTTCCGCGGAATATTCGGAAGAATGCATAAGCGGCAACGATCACGGACATCTAACAAACGCGTGCGTAGTGGTGATATCGAGGGGCAACAAAGAAAAGAATCCGTTTGGTTTTGAACAAAAGATTCATTTCATTTCAAACAGCGAAGTGCGAAGGGTCTAACACAACAGCGAAGCAAACATATTCGAGAAGCGTGATTGTTGATTGTTGACTATTAACCCTTTCGCTTCGGCAGTCCAGTCCGCCGAAGTACTGTTACTGAACGGAAGCGCGCGCCAGAAATGCGCACAGTGTGCGTGGTTGCTGTATATACGTTTTCCTAAGTCTTAAATAACAATAATTCTTGCAAGAACCGTATATGTAGAAATGTTTATTATAAATTAACAGAAAAGGCAGTATGATAAACACAATATTGTTACACTCTCACAAAATCGAATATAATATCGCTGTTTCGACCACTCGTGGAGAGACGCGATCGCGAGGATGCACGCCAACGGGAGTCGTAAACTCCCGTCACGATTAGATAATCGACGCCACGAAATGATCGATCCCCTATTTCGATTAGGATAATAGAGGTGGTTAATTGAATATGACACTGATGTAAGAAGGTGTGAATGACAGTTTATTCCAACAACTTTGTGAAGAAGATAGTTACGCTGTTGCGTGTGTATAAGATAAGTGAGTGACTGATCTTCGGGTGTAAACCCGGTCGAAGGATGTTGAATGTTTGAAGGATAAAGAATCAGTGATGTTCGGTGACGATGCTGTAGCGGAGGAAAGCTAAGGATGGGTGTGTCTAGCGCACGGGACCATCGGATTTGTTGGTGACGATTTTGGCTAAGAGAGTGAGGGAAATAGGATTCGTTGTTAATTGGTTAAACGAAGGTTGGTGGACTAGGAAGGGTCTTAGTTGCGCTCGATAGAAAGTTGTTATTAGGAAGCATCGTACGCGGGAAAACCCAACTATCCCTTGTCAAGCCGTAGTAAACAATAGTCCTTAGAAAGTGATTTAGCAAAAGATATTTGTTCGGTCTGAAGGGCCTTAGCAAGCAAATTATTGGGATTTATGACGGGTACTTAAGGATATTGAGGGTACGCCGTAAGGATGAGCGGACGTCTGGTGTCCGTCCGGCCCGCGGTGTATGGCCTGGTCCAGGTAGAGAGTCGCTCGGCGTAACACAGGGACTCGCGTAAAAGAAATGCCCCGTGGATTGAGAGATCACTGTATCTTCATAGAAAAAGAAATATGTTAGAATTTAATCTTAAAGTTAAGATAAATAATCTGTGAAAGACACAACGTTTATGTTGAAATAATATTAGGTGATATTTATTAAACAGAATTACAGAACCAAATGTATATAAAATATAAGTGAGTGATATGGTATAATTAACAAAGTGTGCAGGTAAGGAATTTATGGATTGTTGACAGTTGGCCAGTTACTCTCAGACTGACTGTACGTAGTGACCCATGGTCCCTGAAAAGATTTTGAACCCCACTCTCTATACAGTAGTGAGTATGACCTGTGTAAGTGTCCTGTTCAAATGCCTGTGTAGGTGTCTGTATAAGACTATTTGTGTCTATGTGTGTAATATCGTTGTATTCCAACAAAATATCTTTTCTAGTGGCGTGGAACCATGTTTTCCATCATTTGTAATCTTCAGCAGCGGATGCAGTTTTTTTCTGGTGTATTGGTTCAATTTTTCTCACATTTTAAAATAAAACGCCATTTAAAATTTCTTCTTTAGATTCGCAATCAAAAAATCACTCTCACATTGTGTTGGCCTGTACAGGAAACTTCAACATCATTTTGCAGGAGAATGGTTGAGTTGTGATTGATAATTCTTGTTACAAAATTGGTCCCTGTGATAAGTAGAATATGATATCAGTAGAAAAATATGACCTTTTGATCTGAAATTTCAAGGTCAAGATCAAATTTTCGGCAACATTTCTATATATTAATTTCCACCACACAGAGGCTAACACTAATACATAACACTATGGTGGTCCCAGCACTGAACTTTTTTTTATTCTGTACTTCTTAGCATCCACTAGCAAATCTCTTAGATTACATAAGGCTATAGGTTGTGCAAGAACTTTTTATTTGTCATCAAAATGATAAATCAAGACACTAACATGGTTTAACTTTTCAATACACAAAAAAAGTATATATGTGTCGGAGATGAATGAACTTCGAAGCCTCCCCTTTGGATCTTCGGGATAATCCCCTAACACCGTAATCTAGATTCTATCATAGGTGTAATTAAACAATTGTCGTCTTTCGATCCGATTGTATTTGTTCGAGATTTGTGATAATGAGCTTGGGCTCGAGGCGACAGCCAGTCGCCAAACGTAGACGCGGTCACGGGATGAACGCTTTGTCTAACAAAGGTACGGAGTAATTCTATAGCTCTCCTTAAAAGAAATATTTGTAGCGGCACGCGACAGTAAACATTCCAACGGTTTCTGTCCCGTGGCTCGCCACACGCAGATCCTATTCTTCGGGTATGAAGGTTACCAGATACCGACGCGTATCCACAGTACATGATCAGCTAGCCCGAAGGCCGTTATAAATATTAAGATCTAGTTACCTTAAGTCCTTCAAACAGACAAACAGTCTTTGTCCCAGCTACGGGAAGATAGGAGAGACCTATTTTTCAACGAACTGCATCTTTTTCTAACCACCGATATGGAGATTGACCAATTAGCAGCAACGCCAATTTCTCTCGCCTTCTGAGCGAAGGCTATCCTCGACGAATCCGATGATCTCGTGTCCTTAGACACACCCCATCATAGCTTTCCTCCGCAGCATCATCGCGACGAAGAGTCATTCTCTCGTAAGGTCGTATTAGCGAGTTACTTAGTGTCTGTACGCTCGGTGGATATTCCACGTTTTAACAAAGAGTCCGACTTAGATATTGTGAGCATGTTCATCCATCATCCCGTTGACCGCGGATTCGTTATTGAACCTAGGTTCATTGTCATTAGTTTCTCGAGTACCTCATTACCACGGTTACTTGTCTAATTCTATAATAATCGTATTTGCACTAGTCGATGTCTTCTCTATTGCATAACGACAACGTGTAATCCGAACGAAGATTTGTTTCACGGCCCTAACTCTAATTCTAATGTAAACCCTACATATATTTGTGGCAAGTGCCTCCTTATGTATTTTGAATAATACATTCCTTTACTGAAGATTCCAAGAAAATGAGCTAGCACAGACGCACACAGATTTCTAGTGTGAGTATTATTTCTGAATTATTCCAAGTAGTTCGCAACTTTATACGTGGATTGTTGTATTATACAGTGTATTTCTTACTTGTGAACTTTTGATTTTAACACAATATAAAATCACATATTAAAACATAGATAGAATTATAATGTAATGTTCCAAACTAACAAGTTTGAGTATTAATTACGGTATTTGTAGCACGACGGTAATATCAATCAAAAATAAAACGAGCTAGGACTTGAAGAAGCCATAAAATGTCTTAGTTTTCTACATACTTTATACGCGCATATTAATAAACAGTTTCGAAATGGAAATAACGATTTCACATTATAATATACACGGCATTTTGGACGCTGAATTTAGCAACATCACATATTTCACGTTACTATTATTCGAAAACGGTGAGGTCGGAGCTGAAATTCCTTCAAATATGTCAGTCTTTTAACAAGGAAGATTGTATCGTAATTAATCAAAAAGTCACTTTTATTGCGGCTTATTATCTTATATGGATTACATTTTAAAACTTCCAACATTGAAGACGAATATCTCCATCTCGGTAATGGCAGCCTTTACGAGAATTGAAAAATGAATAGATGATATATTCAATAACATATCGTCAAAATTTGAAAGAAATTGTAAGGATACCAATCAATGCTACCAATACCTTACACGATAAATTTTGTATAACTTTCCGAATAAAATGTTATTAAAATATTACTGGAATTTCCCATATGAATGTAGTTATTAGAATCGATTTTTCCATCATGGCAATTTGAACTTATTATTATTACATTACGCAGACACTGATACACACAATATAGAAAATAACACACAGAGTGTTTCGACCACTCGCGGAGAGACGCGATCGCGAGGAAGCGCGCCAACGGGAGTCGTAAATTCCCGTTACGATTAGATAATCGACGCCACGAAATGATCGATCCCCTATTTCGATTAGGATAATAGAGGTGGTTAATTGAATATGACACTGATGTAAGAAGGTGTAAATGACGGTTTATTCCAAGAACTTTGTGTAGATGATAGTTACGCTGGTGCGTATGTATAAGATAAGTGGGTGACTGATCTTCGGGTGTAAGCCCGGTCGTAGGATGTTGAATGTTCGAAGGATGAAGAATCAGTGATGTTCGGAGACGATGCAGTAGCGGAGGAAAGCTAAGGATGGGTGTGGCTAGCGCACGGGACCATCCGATTTGTTGGTGACGCATTTGCCTAAGAGAGTGAGGGAAATAGGATTAGTTGTGAATTGGGAAAACGAAGGTTGTTGGACTTTGGAAGGTTCTTAATTGCCATCGATATAAAGTTGCTATTAGGAAGCATTGTACGTGAGAAATCCCAACTTTTCCGTGTCCGGCCGTGGTAAACAATAGTCCTTAGAAGGAATTTAGCAAACGATGTTTGTTCGGTCTGAGGGGCCTGAGCAGGTAAATTATTGGGATTTATGACGGGTACTTCAGGCTATTGAGGGTGTGCCGTTAGGATGAGCGGACGTCTGGTGTCCGTCCGGCCCGTGGTGTATGACCTGGTCCACGTAGAGTGTTACGCGTCGTAACATACTCCCCCCGTTGAGAGGGTACCGATCAAAAGTTCTGTAAAGATAAAATTAATTGGAGCTGTCGTCCACGTCCTTGTCGATTGTTGGGGATTCGTATTCTGCTGGATCGGGTTGGCTCGGTAGTGTGACGAGCCGCTTGCCCCTTGGTCCAGGTTGCTCTTTGCCGTATGACGGCAACCGTCCGGATAATGCTGTCGTCCTCAGGGTGAACTTGGCGATGCGGCCGAAGGCACGTTGCCTTGAGGGCTCGTTATCTCCCTCGTAGTCTAGGTCGCCGTCTTCCTCGTCGTTGCCGAGCGATTTCCAGTTGAAGTTCACGACCCAGGAAGTGTCGTGGATCTTGCTTCTGGAAGTGTCGTTAAACACCTCGGCCCAGGAAGTGTCGTTGAAGGGAACATCGGTGGTGCTTGATAAAGATTCGTCAAACACGGCGCGGAGTTTTGAGGTTTGGATCTTATCCCTGATTGAGCCATGATGTGGCAAGTAGTAGCTGTTGTCTGAGGAGTGATCTGTCATTGGAGAGTATGGTGGCGTCGTTGCAGCCACGGGTGACTTCCGGGAGAAGTCTGCGGTAGGCGATTTGTTTTTGCCAGTTGGCACTGTATTCGCACCGGTGCTTCCTGTCGATTCTGTGCTCAGATTCAATTTGTCTTTAGGAATTGTGATTTTGATAGGTACCGCAGGCACAGTCTCTTCTCCTTTTTCTTTGTCCTTCTCTCGATGCTTTTCTTTATCCTTGTCTTTATGCTTGTGTTTGTGCTTCTCTTTACTCTTCTCCTTGTCTTTGTGTTTATGCTTCTCCTTCTTTTTCTTCTTTTCGCTCTTGTGATGCTCCGATCTCTTCTCTTCTACAGGGGTGCGACGGTTATGGTCGTCGATGTTGGTACAGAGAGAATGGATTCTGTATTTGTTTGTACGGGGCCAGACAGAGCACTTATATCTACGGTCGAAGCTATCATTGGTTCGGTAACCGATGATAGAGGCAGACACTGACTTTGAACGGGTTCCTGCTGTGCGAGCAACATCGAATGAGATATCGATGGTTGATGTTGAGGTTGTGGTGGTTGTTCATGTTGAAGTTGCTGTTGCTGCTGTTGCAACTGCTGTTGTTGAAATTGTTCCTGATGAACTTGCTGTTGAGGTGGTATTTGACTAAATTGTTGCATATTTTGTAATAACGATGGCATGGGTGCTAAAGGTTCCTGAAGCAGAGCACTTATACTTTGAGCAGATTTCATTGGAGATAAATATTCTCCTTTAATCTGATGTTCAGCCTTTATTGGTATATCTGTTTTATAGGTTTCCTTTTTAATTTGAAATTCTTGAGGCTCTTGCTTCACTAAATTAGTATCCAGTCCATTCGTCAAACCCTGTTGATTTGATGATATCGGTTGCTGTGTAGGTATTGTGCTAAAACGTGATATCGTTGGTTCAGAGACAAAAGGTTTAATGAGCTCCGGTGGTTTCATATCATTCGCAATTTAAGTGGCTCTACCATTCGCCGATGGATTGTCTCTAATAGGTTGTATCAGTTCTGGTACTCTACCGAGCATCTTAACTGCCTCGAAACTGGACGTCGTATCATCCATTTTTATTTTCACTTGCTGTCCACTTTCGCTAGTACTACACGTGCGATGCCTTTTATGGGACGTTGCAGAAACATCGTTAGCCGATCGTTTAACCGATTGAGTTTCTTGCTGTTGCAAACCTGGTGGACATGCGAAAGGTGATACTAAATTAAAGCCTATTGATGTGTCTGGTACGCGTTCTTGTTTAGGAACTTTTGCAGCCGAAGGCGGCGTCCTTTGTTTAGTCTTAAGCCTCTGTGAATGAGATTCCCGAGGCGTTGGTACTTTCTCTGGACTGCATAGCGATTTTGGCTTACCAGGGGGTTTGTAACACATTCTGTTGGATATCGGACGAACTTTTGTCTGTGTCATCATGCCGCGGTCGTTTTTCAGTTTTTGGGTCGTCAAGATTATTCAACGATGATAAACTCGACGACTGAGAATTACTATTTTTAATCGTGTCCTTTAATATCTGTGATACACCATGAGCTGTATGTTGACTGGATATTGTCTTTGAAGATAATGATTTTTGACTAAGCAATGAAACGGAGTTACTCGGAGACTTTTCTTGTGAAAATGAACTCTGGCTAGTACTAAGTTTCACATCGGTCGGCACTGCACCAGAACTACCTTGTAACTTTTCTGACTGATTGTATTTTTATATGGTGTGACGACGGCTTTTGTGTATTTGAACTATATGGTACGTCAAGCGTCGGTTTAGGTGGAAGTATTGACTTCTCAATGAGCTTTCTAACCTCTTCACACCTCTGCTCCAACGTATCAGACTTTCTTTGTCGATCGACTCTACTTGGATCTGGATATTTATATGGCTTTTGTTCACTATCTTTCCTATGTTCTACTGGTTTATGCCTTGGATCATACATTCTTTTATCATGACCCTGATGTTTACTTTCTACTCCACTTAATCTGTGCAGACTATGATTATTATTACTAAGTTTCTCATGTATATTCCCATGAGGCGTTGGCTCTTGTAATGATCCAACATCCGATCTGTGAGTAACGGAATCGGTTATAGAATTATCCAAAGTTTGTTCCTTCGATACGACATGACTGTGAGAATGGAGAGCACTACCACTACTACAACTACTGCTACTTATACCAGTGTTCGAATTGTACTCTCTTTGTAACCTCTGTCTATTGGGATCGCGATTTGGTTCCCTAGCTTGAGTACTACTCGAGTGCCTCTGGGGCACCGGTTGTCCAACTTTTATATCTGGTCTATGATGATGATTATGATGAAGTGTCTTCTGTCCAAGAGGCAACGGATGTTTGTTCAGCACATTTGTACTAGATACAGGTTTGTGGTGATGAGAATGATGTTTATTAATATCCGATACATGACTTGGCGCAACTGATGCTGGAACTGATGCCTTTTCTCTTTCCAAACGCTCGCGTTCTTTCTTTTCTCGATATTCCCGATAATCTACAGGAGGTCTCGCAGGTGCGGGAGCGTTCTGTTTCTTTTCTTCTTGTTTCTCTGCTGGATGAGGTCGATTTGTGTGGAATGTAGGTCCACCATCGGCCGTCGTCGCAGGAGATTGTACCTTGCGTGGTTCCGCATCAAAGGGTGAGTTCGCCATGGTATGTACTTTATCCGTGGTTCCTCGTCGAGTTCCCGAAAACGGGTGACGTCCGTTTCTAGATGCGTCTTGGAAGCATGAAAGACCCTTGCGGTTAATGGGGAAAGTGGGCTCCCCCCGATGACCCATCCGCATCGCGTTTTTGGCAGGCGCAGATCGGGGCCTTGTGCTTTGGAGTATTGTCGGAGATGTTCGGTTGCGAAAGATGTTCCGATTATTGATTCGAGCGTCGGATCTATGTAAAAGCGTGTGGTGGCGTCGCTCGCATATGCGGCAAGATCCGGTGTTACAATGTTGAAGTGTGTGTCCTGTCGTCAGGCAGTTAGTACATGCTGATATTTCTTCGGCGGCTATAATCCGTTCTTCGATCGTCTTCGTCCTAAAGGTGTTGCAGCTCCAAATTTTATGTTGTCCACTGCAGATTGGACAGAGTGGCGGTGATCGGGACGTGACAAATGCCTGCCCTCGTGGTGGGCGTGTCGTTCTTGCAGGTTCTATGACCTGACAGCGATCGTTCAAGAATTGCAGGAAGTCCGTGAACGTGGGGAATTGTGTGGACCTTATCTTTTCCTTCCATAGTAAATCGGTTTCCCGGTCAAGGTTGGCGGTACATAGATACAGCAGCAGGGTATCTGCGGTAGGTTGTCCGATGGCGGCCAAGGCTTTGTAATGAGCTTCCAACTTGGTCGTGTAGGACTGCAAATCTCGATTTGCTATCCGTGATGAGGAGGCTGCGTCAAATATCTCCTGCAAGTGTCTCTCGACAATTTTGGCTGGTCTGTTATACCTTCGTTCTAATATCTCCCAGGCGACTGCGTAGTTAGATGCCGCATTGCTTAATGATGCGATCGCTAGAGCTGCCCCCTGCTTTAGGCAAGAACGGAGATACATCAGCCGCTTGCAGACGTCTATGCGGGGGTTATCGTGGACCGTGGAGCGGAATTGATCCGCGAACCCCGGCCAATCTTCGTAGGCTCCAGAAAAGGTGGGTAGCTGAATTCTAGGCAAATCGACGGGTTTCGGCGCTGACATGTTCGATAGCTTTGTTGCAAGATTTATGCTGGTTGGTTCTGCTTGCTTGTTTGCCTTCTCAAGGATAGCGGACGCCTGTCCGGCGATGGTGTAGAACTTCTGTTGTAGGTCAACCCGATCCTTCAGTGTTTGACCCTCGTCTCTGTCGTCTAATTCGCATTGGCCCTTTTTGAACGATGCAAACTCTCCCTCTAAGTCTTGCAAATTACGCTGAATAGCATGCACGGGTGTCCCTTCCTCATGATTGTTGAGCAATGTGCGAAACGCTTCTAATTCTTGTCTGAATCCTTCGCGTTTCCGCAGCAATTGTCGTACGTGCTCTTCCTGAGAGTGAGCCATGAGGGTTTTTGATGATTTGAACGGGCTTACCTTGCTATTGCGGTGCAGACGTCGGTCCGGCGATCGGTTGTTGATCGTTAATGTGCGGCAAGAAGTTGAGTATTTGTTTGGCACGGAAGGTGTTCCTTCCCGAAAATGTCACGTTTGAAGTGAGGTTGAAGTTGTTGGAATTTGCTATGTTGATAATTGTCCAGCTGCGGCGGGAGGTTGCACGGTTGCGTTCCACGACCGACGGTTATGCTTCTTCGAAGGTGGCGCACCTGACGTCACTGACTTCGTTGTAGTTGTAACGCTTCCGCTGCTGGTTATGATGTAATCACGTGGCACTGTGTGGTCACTGGTAAGTGCACTTTTCACACACACGTAATCCGGCTCGAAGGACCATTTGTTTCGACCACTCGCGGAGAGACGCGATCGCGAGGAAGCGCGCCAACGGGAGTCGTAAATTCCCGTTACGATTAGATAATCGACGCCACGAAATGATCGATCCCCTATTTCGATTAGGATAATAGAGGTGGTTAATTGAATATGACACTGATGTAAGAAGGTGTAAATGACGGTTTATTCCAAGAACTTTGTGTAGATGATAGTTACGCTGGTGCGTATGTATAAGATAAGTGGGTGACTGATCTTCGGGTGTAAGCCCGGTCGTAGGATGTTGAATGTTCGAAGGATGAAGAATCAGTGATGTTCGGAGACGATGCAGTAGCGGAGGAAAGCTAAGGATGGGTGTGGCTAGCGCACGGGACCATCCGATTTGTTGGTGACGCATTTGCCTAAGAGAGTGAGGGAAATAGGATTAGTTGTGAATTGGGAAAACGAAGGTTGTTGGACTTGTTATACCATATAACGTAATACGTTATAACGTTATGTTATATAACGTAATACGTTATAACGTTATACCATATAACGTAATACGTTATAACGTTACCATATAACGTATATGCGTTATACCATATAACGTTGTTATATAACGTAATACGTTATAACGTTATACGTTATAACGTAATACGTTATAACGTTGCGTTATATAACGTAATACGTTATAACGTTGTACCATATAACGTAATACGTTATAACGTTATACCATATAAAGTAATACGTTATAACGTCGTACCATATAACGTAATACGTTATAACGTTGTACCATATAACGTAATACGTTATAACGTTATACCATATAACGTAATACGTTATAACGTTAAACCATATAACGTAATACGTTATAACGTTATATTATATATCGTAATACGTTATAACGTTATGTTATATAACGTAATACGTTATAACGTTATACCATATAACGTAATACGTTATAACGTTGTACCATATAACGTAATACGTTATAACGTTATACCATATAACGTAATACGTTATAACGTTATACCATATAACGTAATACGTTATAACGTTATACCATATAACGTAATACGTTATAACGTTATACCATATAACGTAATACGTTATAACGTTATGCCATATAACGTAATACGTTATAACGTTATACCATATAACGTAATACTTTATAACGTTATACCATATAACGTAATACGTTATAACGTTATACCATATAACGTAATACGTTATAACGTTATACCATATAACGTAATACGTTATAACGTTATACCATATAACGTAATACGTTATAACGTTATACCATATAACGTAATAGGTTATAACGTTATGTTATATAACGTAATAGGTTATAACGTTATACCATATAACGTAATACGGTATAACGTTATACCATATAACGTAATACGTTATAACGTACTGTTATATAACGTAATACGTTATAACGTTATGTTACATAACGTAAT